>CAJNDV010035996.1:143525-164339 GCA_905221635.1 Symbiodinium sp. CCMP2456
AGCTCAGAGCCAGTTGCCAATGACACAGGGGGACGGGGCCCCTCTACCACAATTTGATCCTCATCAACTACCTGAAGAAACTGTTTTGGGCGCCGGCCAGCACTCACCCCCAACGATGGACCCTTGGGGAGTGCTTGCAAGACAATATGCCAGCCAAGGGCCGTTGCTGCCCCCTTCAGAGTGGAGAAGCAACCCCTTCGGACTAGGGCAGCCACCCCTGGTCCCAGACGATAGTGAAGCTGAGACAGCCGTCCCGACCGACATCGACGTGGTACCACAACACATGAGTCCTGGCGACGCTTCCCCCATCGATGACGATGGCATAGCTCCGACCTGCCCGGCCAGCACATCTCAGAGTCAGCCAGCAACTGAAGCGACGAGTGCATCGATCTCAGCCCCGCCAGGCATAACGGCAGGCTCTACCATTGACCCTGCAACAACGGGGGAAACCCCGTCGGCGGCAGCAGCAGCTCCAGCGGAACAGCCAACCCAGGATGATGATGACGACTCCCTGGACGAATGGGAGAGCGACACCGACGATGAGCAGGCAGACACCGAGCAAGACCCCCAGCTCAATCAAAACAGGGGCGACAAGCCCCAGCGCAGACCTGCAGGCCATGGATCGCAGCGAGTCAAGAACAAGGCCCGGAAATCGGACGTTAAGAAACTTTGGGAGGAACGCGGCTGGCCACGAAAGCCGGCTTGGTTGACGTGGCGAAAAGCTCTTGAGTGGCTTAAGCGCGGGGAGATCCCGCCAAGCCGACAGCCGCGTGCTACCATCTCCGAAGCCCATCGAGCTGCCCTCAGCAACCTCCTCAACTCCCACCACTACACCTACGACAGTGCTGGCAACATCATCCCACAGCCACCGAACAGACAGCAGCAGCCGCAAGCCCAAGCAGCTGGCAGTTTCTCAGGGGATCCATCCCCCCAGATGCCAACAGGCCCACAGCCCACAAAAGCTGACGCACAAGCTAGAGCAGATCATGCAGCCCGAAGGCAAAACAACCCGTACAACCTTCCCCCACACCAGCGGCCCGACCTGGCCACTTCCAGCAAAGCAGCGGGGCCCATGACGGGAGACACTCAGCTGCATGAGAGCCAGCAACCGCCACAACATCCACCACGTCAGCAATCTTCAACACAACAACAGCCAACGGTTCCCGGAACAGCTGCAGCCGACCAGAGTCACTCCCTCCTCCACCAGCGCAACAGCATGCCACAAAAGCCGCATCCACAGCTACAAGACAGCAGACCTTCCCATGACCAAGCCGGCCAACCGCGGGCAGCACGACAGAACCGCAGCCAAGCACCAAGCAAGAGTGTCCGCTTCTCGCTTCCTAGAGGACACCGGGAACACCCGCCCAAACCAACTCGCACTCAGTTCGTTCCAAGGAAGCTGTCGAATAGCACCCACATACAACTGAGAGGCGATGGCGTGGACAAATACCCGGTGGTAAAGCTACCGCGGCCTCCAACGCAGGAGCCTGTCGTCGCCGACCTTGACCCAGGGGACCTCCTCTTCTACCAACCGCCACCGCGACCCGACGGCTCGCAAGCTCCTGAGGAAGTCGCCGGCCTAGAGCACCCAGGGGGACTTTCTGACTTGGAAGCCCATTCGGCCATTGCGGTCAGCCAGCGCAGAGCCCCCGAATGGACAGCCACCAGAAACACGGAACCGATGCGCAGCACTATACGGACGGGGGCCAACACGCAGGATCTTTCGTGGCTGGCGGGGGCACCCCCGACAACACTACCTCCAGTCTTTCCCCTACGACGACGCAGCATACTCACACTACGTGGTGTCGCAACCGGAGCGTGGCGGGGCACTGTGACCGATCTCCGTACCTGGCAGTTTGCCCGGCACCCTCGCAGACTTGGACAAGAACCCACCCTCGTCATCTACAACACTATGTCGGGGTCGGCCCCTGGTGCAAGGCACCTACCGCATGGAACGTGCCTTACAATGCTACCGGTGGGACCATGGGTTGCTTCCACTAGAGTCGAACTCGGGGCCATTAAGACTCCCCAGCTCTGGTTGGTTATGATCGACGCTACATCGGCATCCTCCTCCAGCAGTTCGAGCTCCAACAACACAGGGGCGATCCCCCTGACAGTGGGAATGACTTTTTGGCTCCAGTGGAACCAAGAAGGTCAGGAATGGCGACGAAGACCCCGGTTTGACAACGACATTGAGATCCTGGGGGGCTACTCCATCGTCCCACAGCCTGACCCGGTTCAACCTCCTCTACCACCTGAAAGACATGACCCCACACAGCGTGGGCACCGGGGCATGAACCCCGCTACGAAGGCTAAAGCTAAAGCTACTGTCAAAGCGAAGCCGAAACCGAGATCCACAACGCCGACTTCAGACTCCTCCCAGCCGATGCCCATCCCACCTGAACCAGCTTCTGAACAGCAGGGTCAAGCTCGAGCCGACCCCCTGCTGCAGACCGAAGAAGAAGCAACAGAAACGCAAGATGTGCCGGGACAATCTCCTCCTGGCCAAAGTGGTGGCATCTCTGACTCCGAGACAAGCTGGCCGAGTGAAGACCCGCCAATGCCGCCACCCGACCAACCGCCTGCCGATGACACTGTGCTCCTCCAGACCTACGTGACCAAGTACCTGCAGCCGTGGGACAGTCAGGATGGTGATTTAGCCTCCTTCATGCAGAGGGGACAGCAAGGCACCTCCCCCACACAACCAGACCAATACAGCCCTACGACGTGGACATCGCCAGCACTGTCCACGCAGATACTCCAACTCCAGCAAGAAGTCTCTCGGGGGAGTACCCCGGTACTCAACGTGTTGCGGTTGCTCCGAGCGCTACTCCACGACCTCCTCCAGCAGTCGCACTTGCAACCCAGGGAAGAGGTCACGGAGCTGGCTTACCAGGCATGTTACTACTTGGACAAGTTGCAAACAGTGAGCGAAAGCCGCGAGAGGGGAGAACACCCTGGCGCCGACTTCCCTGGGGGTGACCCCACTGCCACCACGCTTGCAGCGCCTACCGAGATCTATTTCATCATGAACAACCCCTTGGTGGAGGCCGAAGCTACGTTGAGTAACCTCGTCGTGAACCACAAAGAGCTACCAGTGCGCCATTTAGGCAGAGAAATAGGGCGCGTCGAAGCGCTGCTTCTGGAAGGACAGCAAATCCTTCGCAGCTGGGGGCGTTCCCCACAAGCCCCGGGAGCTCCCGAAGGAGATGCCAGCCTCAGCACGGCCCTCCAGAGCCTCAGTTTTAGTCACCTGGCTATTGCAGAAGGAGGTCATGCTAGCACGACGGAAGCCCTGACGTCGACCTGGCATGCAGTCAGTCGGGCCAGCGCCCACATGGACGCCCTGCTTGCCTGGATTCAGACCAGGTTTGGAGCCAACAGCAAATCTGGAGAAACTTCGGGGAGTCCATCCCCCAAAAAACGCCGGACGAACGAGATGCCATCGGGAAGTGCGCAGGCTCCCCGTTTTGCAGACCAGCCACCCGAACCTCGCCCTGGCCCAGCAGCTCAAGTACGTGCACCTGAACAGCTACCTGGCCGTCTTCCTCAGCAACCAGCAGGGGAACCACAGGCGAGCCAAAGAGGGGATGCCACCCCTTTCCAAGTTCTACGTGCCCAGCAGCTTCTCGAGCAGGTCTTGCCCTTCCTTGAGCGCCAGAGCGCTTTGGTGATCCAGGAAGCTCATAGCCTTTTGTTTCAGTGGACGACGGCAATCTGGGGCATGCCCATTGTCCTGACCGCCGGGGATAGCCCTCAGCATGCAACCGGGGGGCAGCCCCCTTCGTTGCCGGGATCGGAGGCGAGCACCTGCTGCCCAACCAGGCCCTCCGACCAGGCAACTTTGGACAGGAGGAAGCTCCTGAGGCCACGAGTGTTTCGTCACACAGACGACGAAGGCTCCACGCAGTCATGGACACGGCCTACTCCTCGGAAGAGGACAAGTGATGTTGGGCTTCGGGGAGTTTCTCGCGCCGGTGTGGATCCCATGGTGCCTACCGACAAGCCGATTCAGATGAAGCCGCCCAACAAGCTCAATTGAGAGAGCATGAGTGCCCCTACTTCAGCAATTTCTCAAGGACCGTGCACCGGGGTTGAGCTCCCCGTCAATCTTTGTTTTTCTTGGTTTTATTTCGTTACTTTTTATTCAACTATCTGCTATCAACCACGGTGCTGTAATGCACATGGAAGCCCGAATGCTCGCAGACAGCTCTCCAAGGTCTGGGGAACAGCCCTGGAGCTTTCTGTTCAGGTTGCTTTGTCTTCAGAAGGTTCAGGGGGCTGGTTAGGGGGTTAATTCTTGCCGACGGAACAGAACGCGAGAGTGAACTTGCTGCAGTGCTTCCAAGGGGAAACCCCCTTTCTTTCAAACAAGGTCTTGCCTTTTCGAAATGTTCTGATGCCATGTGCGCTCCAGGGGGCTTTTATGCCCCAGACGCATCTTCTGAGGGAGACGCTGCGGTACTCGGTTCGTAGGCAACGCATGGCCTTCTTCATGCCTAGTTCTTTGGCTCATCTACGGCGGCGTAACAACCGACACCTCATCGAGATGCCCAGCCTTTTGACCTCATTGAGATGCCCAGCCTTCTGCTTCCACTCTCCCTAGCCCGGGGAAAAACCCTGGAGCTTTATGTTCAGGTTTCGTTGTCTTTGGTAGGTTCTGAGGGCTGCTGTCTTGGGGTTTTGGTTTTGGTTCCCTTTGCTGTCATAGGAGTGAGCTGAATGTGAGAGTGAGTTTGAAGGCCCGTGACATGTCCGACCTACTGCACTGCACTGCGTACTACTGTGTTTGGGTCACGTGTTCGTTTTCTCGTTTGGTGTTGCTTCGACATGTCGCTGCAGCGCAGTTTACAGAGAGGCCTTAGGGGAGCAAGTCCTCTCCTTCAGACGGAGCTTGTTTTGTCTTCGTTGTGCTTTAGGTCCAAGGGATATTTTCCCCTACATGGTTTTCTTCTGAAGGAGAAGCTGAGGTGCTCGGCTAATAGGCTACTTCATGCAGACCTGAAAGTGCTTCAAGGCGGCCGGGGTGTGTTGCCCCGTTTTACTTCATGCGGTTACTGTTGTAGCGCAACTTTCTTGTACGGGCCACCTTTGCCTTTCTGTCGCATGCATATCTCACCATTCGCTCCCCATATGTCGGGGGCGCTTAACGCGCGCGGGTGAGGGGGGCTTGTCTTCCCTTACCCCTAGCCCTGATGAAAGAAAGAGAGAGGATAACATATGGGGGGCCCATGAGGCCGAGGGACCTGACCCGTCCCTCATCCCGGGGAAAGAAGAGAGAGAGGCAGAGATCCGTACCTGATGGACTCCTTGGAGCGCCTCACCTACCTGAGGCGAGCAGTCAACACAGGGCAGCTTGGGGGGCGCCCAGGGAGGAGGAGAAGGAGTAGGACCCAGAGGCAGCGGAGCAGACCGGGCACCCGGCCGATGTCATCGCACACGAAGGGGGACCAGACTCTCAACCTGACCCAACCAAAACTACCCCTCAGGGCCATGAGGATAGGTTTTGATGTGGGCGTAAAGGTGTAGTGCGGGGAACAACCGACCAGCCTGGACGAACTGAGCCCCTTCGGGGGGGGGGGGGGGGGCCTCTCGCACCCTTGCTCAGAAACAAGAGAGAAATCTTGGAGTGACGCGACCAGAGAAAGTTCCGTCCTAACCTCTCAGGGTGACGGAGTGGACCTTGGAGACCAGGGTGCCCTTGCGTGCGAGGGGTGCAGGGGTTCCTGTGCATCCTTGTGCGCATGGTGTGGAAGTAACGTCATGTGTTACTGATTCCCACCATTTGCCAAGGTATGCGCAGAAGAAATTCCCATACTTCAATGGTCATGGTGCTGCGGCAACTACAGCACACGGCGCTCAAGTAATTCTGGCGTAGCATGTCGGCAGTTTGGCAGGTGATGCAGAGCGTGAAGACAGTGATATGAATATTCCATTACATCTTTGGCTGGTCACGAAGCTTTCGGTTACGCAAGCGGTGCTCTGAAGTCTACAGGGTCTGAGCTTCTTGAGCAGTTGCGGGTGTTCGGCCTGAGAGCTTCAAAACAGGACTGGTTTTGACTGCCGAATTCATGGCTCCGAGTCTGCAAAGGTTCGAACTCCGCTCCGCCAAGGCCTGGAGGACCTGTCGAAATGTAGAGAACTTCCAGAAGCCAGTCGTGAGATTGCAGGTGAATGGTGAGCTGGTGCCACGTCTGGCACTTGCATTCAGTCAGGTCGTGCCAGCCTCAACATCCTGAGCCTTTTGCCGTGCACAAGCTCACGTTATTCACCCAGGCTTCTCGAAACAGCCCTGGTTTGACTGAGGTTATCGACAAGCTGGACCTTCGCTTTCAGGAATCGTCATTTAGCTGGCTGTACAACACGCTCGGCTGTCCGGCAGCTGAAGCTAGGAAGTCGGTTTGCACATCGCGGAGGGTTTCGGTTTAACTTTCGTCTAGTTTTCGTGTGATGGCCATGTGCACATGCCAATCGCAATCGCATGGTCCTCAACGACCCCAACCATTTCCATGTTGAGGCTACTATTTCCAAGACGCAGTACGAGACTATGTAGTTCAAAGCCTTGGGGCCGCAGTGAACGCCGCTCGATGTAACTGTTGCATCACGGTACTTCGGGGGAGCTTTTCAGGACAGATTCTGGAGAGGGATGCACAGCTGACTCCATGTTGATCGGTTTACTAGTCAAATATACTATGGTGGAATGGTGGCATTGAGCTTCAAGCAGGGCAGGCATCCGGCATGAATTGAGAACGAATGCATACCAGGTAAGGTTCGTCTTTCCAAGCTTAAGCTCAGCTCAGGCAAACATTGCCTCGCTGCTGGAGCCGTTCCCTGCTTCCACGTTGTGGGGTCCAACACGAACATGCTATACACTGGGGCGACTCTTTAGCCTCTCTATTCTTAGCCTTTTCAATTTCTTCGGATGCAAGCCAGGCTAATAGCCAAAGTCCTAGAGCCGGCGAGCTTGTCTTCAATGGAGCCCTGGTTTCTTTAATATAAGATTTCGATTTTTGTCAGCTTTATTGTTGCATGGTTATTGGTTTGAGGTGTTTTCTATGTTTGGATTTTGTCACTTTGCCATCTGTTTTTTCCCTACCCTCGGTGTGGGGTTGTTAGATTTTAAAGTCAGCTATTGCTCCCGCCCGCTCCTCGCCGGCTGAGACTACCTCTAGAGACTGCCTGAAGTGCCCACCCCCAGACACCACCGTGAGACTCCCTGAATTGCCCAACGTCTCAGACTACCGTGAGACTCCCTGGAGTGCCCAACCGCAAAGACTACCATGAGACTCGCTGGAGTGCCCAGCCCAGGGACCCCAGGACCTTAACACCAGTCAGTGGTGTGCCCACATGGATCCTCGACTGACCTGGATCGATTACGTGTTTTGGTACGTGTACGGGGACCCCACGTCCGTAATGCCAGTCAGTGGTGTGACCCCATGCATGGCTCGTCGAATGACCTGAAATGACCAGAATGGAACACTCGCGCTTTGTTCCGTGTACGGGAACCCCACGACCGTAACGCCAGTGGGTGGTGTGACCCCATGGATCGCCGACTGACCTGAATCGACCACTCGTGCGTTGTTACGTGTACGTTTTTGCTCGTTGTTTTCTGTTTGTTCTCGCTTTTGCATTTCTGCGTTTCCGGTGTTCTGCTTCTGTGTTTTTCTTTCTGCTTCTTGGATCGCCAAATGAGGGGGGGTTTAAGAACTGTGATCAACCGGGATCGCCTAATGAGAGGGCGAGTTTAAAGATATGTGATCAACCTGGATCGCCAAAGAAGGTAAGGGGGCGTGCTTAAGATATGTGATGAATCGGGGTCGCCAAACGTGGTGGCGTGTTTAAGCCATGTGTTCAACCGGGATCGCCAAAGGAAGCGGCGTGTTTAAGATATGTCGAGTTTCGGATGTGTGATCAACCGGGATCGCATAATGAGGGGGGCGCGATGAATCGGGCTCGCCAAAGGAGGGGGCGTGTTGATGATACGCGATGCTTAAGATCTGTGATCAACCTGGACCGCCAAACGAGGGGGCGGGTTTAAGAATTGTCATCAGCCGGGATCGCATGGATCGCCACATGAGTGGGCGTGTTAAAGATGTGTATGAATTGGGAAGGGGCCTGCTTAAGATGTGATGAATCGGGATTTCCTAATTGGGGGGGTTTAAGATATGTGGTGAACCGGCGTCGCCAAAGGAAGGGGCGAGTTTAAGATATGTGATCAACCGGGATCGCCAAAAGAGTGGGTGTGTTCAGGATATGTCCTGATTCCGGCTCGCCACGCATTGGATGTGATCAACCTGGATCCTCTAATGAGAGGGCTTGTGTAAGATGTGCGATGAATCGGGCTCGGCAAGGGGGCAACCTGAGTCGACAAATGAGGGGGCGTGCTTAAGAAATGTGCTCATCCGGGATACCAAACGAGGAAGCATGCTTGAGCTATTTGATGAATGTTTAATTTTGGTATGTGATGAACGCCTCATGAGGGTGCGGATGTGCGGAATGGGATCAACCTGGATCGCCGAATCAGGGAGCGGTCAAGAGGATATGTCATGAGTTGGGGGGTGGTTTTAACGGCATCGCCAAAGGAGAGGGCGTGTTTTGGATCTGTGTTCAACTTGGATGGCAAATGAGGGGGCGTGTTTACGATTATGATATATGGTCAACCGGGATCTCCAAAGGAGGCTGGGCGGGTGGGAAAAAAAAGGAGGGTGTGAGGTTAAGATATCTAAGCACTTAATGAACCCTGCCCTAGACCCTCCGGTTCCGTGCCGTGAAATGCGAACACTGTTGTTGTGTGTGTTAAGCCCTACCTTAGACCCTCCGGTTTCGTGAAGTTCGAACACATGGGTTTTTGCGTGCGAAACCCTACCCTAGACCATCCGGTTTGGTGGCGGGAAGTTCGAACATATTGGTTTTTGTGCACCCGACAAGACCCTGTGTTCGCCTTAAACGTCTTGGCCTACATCCAAAGCAAGATCCCAGTTCGTTTCCCCCAAGTACTGTACTGCTGCAATATGCTGCAATTCAAGGCAAACCAAGGTCTTTCACAAGCAAAGGTGTTCCATATCTGCTATTGACAATGAGTCACAGCTCCAGCACATGGAACCATCCGTAAGTGACGAAAAGTATGCACCGCACCACAGCGGGAGACTGGCAGCGAGCATCCTGTGTAAAAACAATAGGACGTGGGGACCAGATTTGTACCTTGTGCTGTAAACACGAGTAACAGGAGGCGGGGAGTTGGCAAGAGTGTAAAGAACGTAATTTTTCTTGGGGGGGGGGGGGGGGGAGAATGTCCATCGTGGCAGTTGCGATGGGAAAAAGAAACCCAAAAACTCCAAAATGTAACGTCTTCAATACCAACCGACAGGCTGAACCGGTATCTGCACCCCTACTGGCCTTTGGTGCTCTCCACGGTCGCCATCCCACTTCCGGAGCTACCCCAGTGTGGCACAGAGGACTGCCTGTATTTCACACGGCAGTAGGACAGAGCACAGCTACTGACTTGTTGCAAGAAACGGGCGGTGGCGAGCTCATTCTTTGGTCATTGTCTGTCTTTGACTAAGCTTTGGCCTGAGCATTGCCAAGCGACCAGGAGTATGTTGTGGAGCTGGGCCTCGGCCTCAGGTTTCCAGGGCAGCCCTTGGAGCTGAGAGTTTTGCAGTGTGGCAGGCTTTTGAACTGCCCGCTGTAGGGCTGGAGAACCACCAGAGGGTCCATCTTCATCCTATCTTTATCGCAAGTCTTCCTTGTCTTCCGCGACCAGTTACTCCAATGTCACCCTCATGAAACTCCTCGTCAGCCAGTGATCAGGCAATGCACTCTGAGTCAGGTTCATGCAAGCCATGAAGCCAGACGAGAGATATACCTGTCGCCCAAGCCCGCTCATTCAATTCCCGCACCCGCACAAGAGGCCTGGAGACGGAGGAGCCGATTGGCTGCGACTTTGTGGACGCGGACACAGGGCGATCCAAACCATACTACCAGTAACAGTAACAACGAGACGAACAAAGTCGCACATGCTCAGCGTACTTGGCAACTGCATGCTTAGGTTTACAGGAGCCGGCGAGCCTTAAGTTTTGATAAATGCCAGTGCAGCACCACAGGGCTTGCTTACCCCATCATTTCCCAAGTGGCTTTCTCTCTCGCTGTTTAATTCATGGGAATGTAGATGGTTTCTGTGTCCTGGCAGTTGCCAGCAAATGCCAGCAATGTCATTGCTTGCACGACGTCATTGGATGTCGCGCACCAGGAAGATGGGCTGGTGCTTCTAGCATTGGAGGAAGGAGGCAGGACATCAACATCCTCGTTTGCTCGCATGGGACACGGCATCCAAAGTATCATGGGCCGATTTTTGCCTTCACGGCAGCAAGGCCCGCTCGAGCGGTGGAACGAAACGGCGACGGAGCAGCGCAAGGCCAGCTGACGTGGATCTCAGCGGTGGCCTTTAGCGGTCCAAGTTTGTAAGTGCACCGGAATGTTGGGCTTCACGACGGTTTGCTTGTGTGTCGAGGTTTGTATCAATGACCTCCTCATCGAAGTGGACTGGGGCAGGGATTGCCCGCATACCCGGTAAATGGAGATTTGTGCCCAGTGCAGAGCTATCGGCTATCGGGCAGCATTTGCAGCTGGCATCGCCAGTGAAAGATCAAATTCAAGTTTGTTAGTGAGCTTGTCAAGCCGTCACAATCGTTTGCTACTCGGAAGGACGGCTTACGCAAGCAGGACATTCCCGATGCGCTTGACAGACGACCTCTCCACGCTCCTCGTTTTCCTTAGGCTTTAGCGCACTCTTCCAGAAAAAAGAAGGCATGTTGCTATAGCATGTTCCTTGAGCTGCAGGCCCATCCGCACGTGTCTCCAAACCCCATACCTAAGATGACTCTCACAACTCATGCATCGAAAGTCTGAGGAGCTGGTCTTCCGCCGAATGCCCCAGCAGCAGGCATCCACACCGGGTTCAATCTTGTTCGCGATCTGCGACTGCAGTGCCGGTTGTTATCAAAGCAAGCAACTCTCGCACGGAAACGTTGATGAGGTCTGTCCTCTAGGCGTGAGGGCGGCATCGTTTTTGCAGTCAGACTGTAACCTTAGCCTTGGATGACGGATGTATATGCACTTTCCGCAAGATAGGTGCCGACATCAACAGAAAGGAGAATCAGAAAACGGTCCGAACCCGAGCCGCGCTGGACAAAGGCGAATCGGAATACAGGCAACTTGTGTCCCTTGCTCGGCGTTGTTTTAATCGAAAGCTCTCCTCAGAATAGTGTGCTGCGCATGGGAGCGGCAGAGTGTGAGCTCTATGATACTTCCGAAGGAAAGGTATACTCATAGAGTGCAACAGAAACAAAGGATTTAGAATGTATTGCCCACCATCGAACAGCAAAAAGGTCTCTGCGCGGTGGAAGGGCAAATGGAAGCAAATGGTGTATGTCTGCATTTCGACGTCGCCGAGAGTTTCAGCATCCCCCCCTTTCGGAGTCCTAGTGACGAGCTCTTATGGAGAGCGTCTGCGGCGTATCAGCGGCCGCTTCGCAAAATTGTTCGCAGATGCCAGAGGGGCAAAGCTCTCGGGGCCGGTCTTTGCTGCTTGAGAACCGAGGAGCCCACTAAAATCTCTTTCGGGGCCGCAACAAAAAACTACGAAGTCAAGGCCGCGGCCGCTGGTTCGCTCGGAAGCACCCCAGCTGCCCAGCTAATGCTAGCGGCACCAACCGGGAAGGGTGCGGATGATGCGCACCAGGGGCAGAATTCCGAAACGGCGCGGCGGCACCGGCTCTGGCTCGCCCCAGCCTCTGCTCCCGTTAGGGATCCCTTGTAGGGATCTTGTCATCCTCAGGATCTGAAATCTTGGTCTTGACCATGACCCAGAGGGACTTAGTTTCTGTAGAAGGTCGAATGAAAGGGAGCGAGCAAGTGTTTGGGGTTGAGAGAACCCTGGCTCCGGGCGGACGTTCGTGCTAAGCCCATTCAAGACATTTCAAGACTAAATAGACATGAAGTTAGTCAGAGCTCAGGGTTTGGGGCCTGTAGAGGGGCCCAGTGGTGCAGATGTTGACCCTTCGCTAACAAAGCCCTAAACCTGTGATGGAAGGAGTTGCCACATCCCGACGACACGGGGATTGTTGCTTTGCCTGCAGAACTGCAAAAGTTGTCTTTTGTGCAATCGGCTTGTTCCTCTTTGGCTGTGAGCATCCAAGGAGTCGCTTGATGATTTTCTGGGCTCGCAAATGCCCACCGTTATGTAGAAATTCCGCTGTAGATCAGTCCTCGTGATGACGACTGATCTGTTTAAACTTATGTGGAGCACGGGTGGTGTGCACACCAAGTCCGTGAGGCACGCCGCGTATAGTGGACATGTCCGGACCGGTCAGCTTGGATGTGCCAAAACGGCATGGCCCAGCAGGCCTCGTGGTTTCCATCGGTTTCAGCAATGCAGTCGAGAAAAGAACGCCTTACAGCTATCTCTCATTCTACTAGAGTCCAGACAAAATTATACAGCTATAGCCTTGCGGTGTTTAGTCTTCGGAAGGCTGTTTGCAGAGTGCTAGCTGCGTCCATCCGCAAGGTCGGCCTATTTAAGTCTAGGGACTTAACGCCTGAGGCTAGGTCATTGACTGGGGCCAAACAGGCTGACTGCATTCAGCGAAAACCAAGCCGGCTTGAAGGATATAGAGGTAATCAAGCCCGAGGGAGTACGCCATTTCTTGCGCCACACATGCAAGCCAAGCTTTGGAACCCGAACCCTGTTAGATTAGCAACGCTGCTGCTGCTAAAGCTGGTCTGGTGTCGAAAAGAAGGTTCACGCAAAGCCTGGGACACTCCAAGAACTCGCCCAGGTTCCTCCAGATGCTTCCGTCGCTCAGGCTGCAGGCCCTGGACTGCAGCGAGACTGGGAGAAGCACGGCACGAACTTCGTGTTCGATGCAGCCTGTACTCGTAGCTGTCGTAGCTTCGTTATGGGAAGACAAAGGTTTGGCTGCTTGTCAGGGACTGCGCCGGCCGGACTTGCCTTGGACCTGCTCCAACTGGCCCTGCACTCAGTGTGCTTGGGCGTGCTTGGAGCTTTGGATGATTTAGGATGTGCAGCAGAAGGCTGTCTTGGAATCCTGAGCAAAAGTGGATCGTATACTTGTACTTAGCTGCTCCAGCGAATGCTGAGGGTGAGAAGGATCTAGGCTGCTGGCTAGAGTTTATTCTTGCGAGTCTTGCAGTGGCACTTGAGCAGGTGAACTCGGAACTATCGCTTCTATCACGGGAAGGGGGAGGGACTTGCACGGTTCCCCGGATTCCTTTGGTGTTTGAGGAAGCCGGTGTTAATAGTGGTGCCGACAGTAGCCATAGCATTACACTTTCACAACCATAGGAACGACCAACAGCAAGGAAGACAGCAATAATTATGGTAGAGCCAATATTATGACAACAGCGTGGTGCTAGCAACACAACAGCAGCAGCAGAAAGCGTACCACGGACACTGACCGTAGCACTGACCGTGACAGTGAAGAGCACTCCCCCCTTTCTCGTCATTTGAGATAGCTGCAGATGGCCTCAGCTTGACCCTCATGTACGCGACATGAATGGAAAACGTCGTTTCTGTTCCGCAACTGGGCCTTGCAAATGCGAATCTTCGCAGCAAGCTGCTCCTTGCATCTCTGCTGTTTGCCGGCTCCAGTTGACATACAGACTTGCACAGCTGTTCAGACTAAGTTCTGACTGCAGCAACGTCGCAGCAGCCCCAAGCCCGAAGAGCTGAGGCGGTGCAGAACCAACGCAATTCCAGGGATGATACCAGTAGCTCGTGAAGCCTTCGCAAGAACTTGTAAGACGCGCCGCCTCATCCGATGACCGAGATGGCAGGGGCGGAGCGCAGGTTCGAGGGAAGGCGGAGATGAAGAACTTGGTGCGAAGCCCTTTTCCTCATTGTGCATGCCCGTGAGAACTTATCAGATTCCGGTTTGGAAGCCATTTCTCCATCATCCTCCCATTCCAACTAGAGCGCGCTAAGCCATGTTATACCCTTGCACCCTAATGCCAAACAAATCGACGTGTTTTGTCTCCTGCCATTTGATCCCGGCGCAGCCATGCGACATACATACATCCCCACATGCATATACATCAAGTGTAAATAGGTTTCTATAGGATACAGGCATTCTCATAGCCCGCGTTCCTGACACCTTATACGAAGCCTTTTTCCCGACAGAGAGCTTTGTTCTTCAGCCGAACAGATTGGGGCAAGGTCAGGTGTTTGGGGCAGATTGGCGCAGCGGGTTTGGGGCAGGTTCTTACTCGCAGGCAGGTTCCAGGGCGGTTGCAGGCACGGTACATACATACGTACGTACGTACATACATACATACATACATACATACGTAAGTACGTACATACATATGTATATATGTCATAATTTAACTTGCCAATATGTGCACCCGGCCATCGTCATGGTGTTGAGTTTGGATTTGGCATGCGCCAAAACCTGTGTATTCTTGGATGCTTTGGTATTCGGCCCATTTGTTCGCATGTTTCCTTCGGTGCAGACAAATCCTTAGCATTACTGCTCCTGGAAGGCACCTTCTGCAAATAGCTCCGATGATGGAGGTTACCTATAAGGACTTCCGCTACTTCATGCGCCTGCTCTCACGACGCGCTCCTCAGACTGGCAAGCCGGAGTCCAACCGGATGTCCTTACCGCCTTGACTTCCGCTCTCGCGCACTCAGTGTTCAGTCTTCGTCCGGGAGACTGCTGAACTTCCAGCAGCTAGTTCCTGGGCAGTCGGAAAGATGCCTGCTGCTTGGAAAACAAAGGCCCAGCTCTGGACAGAGATGGTCGTGGACGACACAATTCTGCACAATACCGAAACCGAGAAGTGCGATCGTTTTTTGAGGTACAACGAGGCTCGGGCTTGGACAGGGTGCTGTACCAACGGATCCTACTCTCAAACCCTCACTGCGAGGCTGAGCATCCCATCGTCTGCCAGCTAGGACGGGCGAGATGGTTGTTGCGCGATGGGCTTTGGGTGCTTGCTTCTTTTGTGCACACGACAGGCACAGAGCCGAAAGGTCGCACCTGTCCGAGACGATTGCACTGGGGCTAACAACGCATGGAACCACGTCCAACTACATTGTAGCTTCTGATTTTTGCCGCTCACCGTGCAGCATAGCTGTTGTCCTTTCCTGCCGGGCTGCCACCTGTGGTGAATTACTTGGATCCAGGGCTGCAGTCTTCGCTCAGCGCTGACGGATCCCTCACTTCTCCGTTTGTGCTGCTTCTAGAAGTGTCTTGAGACATGCGGAGCTAGCCCTTTGGGGTCTGCCGTGCGGAAGACTTTGTACGTCATCATGCACTGATGTTCCACTGACGCACCTCGGTGCTGCAGCAGGAGGCAGCGACCCAAGCAAACTTGCTCAGGCGGCGGAGATCGTGCAGAGGCATCTCGTGGTGACACCTAGTGGTAATGTACACCGTAGGCATAGTAGCTCTGCATTGCACCTGCTGCACAGCTGTTTGGGTTTGTCAGGCCGGGGAAGCCCGGGGGGCTACATGCCAGGTGCTGACAAGTTGTGGGTGCACGTAGTTTTCCGCGATCATCCATGAGGCGTGAGTTCCGCAGGGTACAACCTACAGTCACAGGTCCTAACATGTTGCAACCATACATCAGAACAGAATTTCGACCTCAACTTTCGGAGAACGTACCGAGATGAGCTGATTTGGTTGTGCTCCGCGCGCATTCGGCAATCGACTTCAGTTGGCCGAAGCTGTAGCCCAGCAGCGCCTGCGTTGTCAGGTATGGTTACGATGAGGTCAACCTCAACTGTGGATGCCCCTCCAGCCGCGTAGCTGGCAAAGGCCACGCGTGGCTGAAGAATGCTATATCTAGCTGGCCTTGCACTTTGCTTGGTACACTACGGACTATGGCCTGGCAAACATTTTGACCACAAGTGCCGTGGCATCGTTGCAGCACACCTGTTGAACTGGAACACTCGATGTAATGCCGTGGAGTGTTGCATCGGCTGGCAAGCGAACAGGCGAGTTCGGCTGCTCCTTGATGAAGAAGAAGGACGTAGTTCGAGAAGTGCCTCGGTCTGTGCTTGGCAGGCAGTATCTTTGAGCTCTACGGCCATATACTGCTCAAAGATCCACCCATGCAGCAGCGTTGACTGCGTAGCCATCCCGACTATGAAACCAGCAGGCCATCCGGGCGATGAGTCGGGCGGTGCAGATTCCGGTAACTGTGAAGTGCCGCCACCTGGCTAAAACCCTTGCTCCGCTTCCTGCGTCAGATCACGCCCCATTGGCCCATGAGAGAACTGGCATAATGTTTCGAAGCCTCCGAACAATGACGGCTTTCATTGCTGTGAACTGCGGACAACTGAGTGACATGTGTCCCTTACCTGAGGACCTACGGGTGACGCATAGGTGCATGTGTGACATGCCCAATGCAATCCCAGGTTTGGGTGCAGATGAGTTTGACTCGCCCGAGTTTACCCGCGACTTCGTGAGAACCGTTGCCCAGGGTGGGTGCAAACATTTCATCATCCATGCGCGGAAGGCCTGGGACACATGCAAATCGGAAGGCCTCAAACTCTCTTGCAAAGTGCAGCTGATAGCCGGGACATGCTGGGACTCCGGTGCGGCTGTGCAGGCCTGGCTCAGTGGGCTGTCACCTGCGCAGAACCGAACCATTCCGCCGCTGCACTATCCAAGAATCCTCGACCTTTGCCATCAGCCACTTGTGACACCCAAAATTAAGTTTGCCTTCTTGGATCGCCGCATGCAGCGCCATCTTCTTGTGTGGTTGTAAGCGTTCCCGTTTGCATAGTAGCAGGCATTAGTCAGTCTGTGGATTGAGATGAGACCCTGTGTCGTGGCAGCCGCCCAATAGGGCGGCCAAACGTTGTTCAGACTGCTGACTGATGTGCCATCGCTGAGAGGTTCCCAGATCTCAAGTTCAGCATCAACGGCGGGATCACGGATGTGGGCCATGCGAGGGTACCTGTTTTGCCAAAAGTGTGTCTGTTTGTCTGTCTGTCTGTCTGTGAAAGTTTCTTCAAGGTGGGACATCGTGCCGGGACTAGAGGCCCAGAGGTTTCGCCAGTGGTCGCAGGATAGGCACTCAAAGAAACTCAGACCACGACCATGGCTCTGGGTCTCAGTGCGGCGTGCAGTGTCGTGGCTTCTCGCAGTCCACATGCAACAAGCCCGTGGCCGCCAGTGTCAACCAAGGCACTACTTGGCTTCCCACATCAGCATTTGGAGGGCGAGACTGTGCTTCAAGCTGACAGGCCTGTCAGGCCTATGCTACAGGTGAAGCAGATAGAGTCTGTGTGTTTGAAATTGCTAGCTTTCCATTTGCAGAAAGCTTAGGAGACCGAAGAGCTTTACTCCACGGCTTGGGGCTGGCCGGGTTCGGCCTCTCGGATAGATCAGTGGGGATCATCAAACCCCCGTGTCTCGAACGCTCCACGCTGAGCTGAACAGAATCTTCAAGCCGTTCCGTTATATAACAGAGACGATCACAGCAGCTCGTGAGGGTTGAGGCACCGCGATCCAGGTGTATCCGACAAGTAAGAAAGTATGAACGTGCAGGAAGTTGTTGGCAACATTGTGGTGCACTGCAGCATGCAACCTGTTGGGAGAGGACGTCTTCTGCGGGTCTACGGAGCCATGCCCAGCTGTGCCGCCGAACCTTGAGGGCGTGATGATCGGCCGGGGCGCCATGAATTCTCCCTGCGTCTAAGCTGAGGTCAGTTATTCAACTTGGGTGGCTGCGCTGTGTAAGTTAGAAAATGCTCGCGGGCCCCGAGTTTGCCGAGGCATGCTTTGGGATGTGGATCACAGTTCCTCGGAGTTTCAGAAAAGATGCACCAAGCAACGGCACAGTGTGCCCAAACGACAGCTGATTAACCTGCACAGAGTGCAGAGGTTCACCGTGATCTTACAAGTTTCTTGCCTCTAGTGGTCCTCGATTGAGGCCTTTATGGCGAAGAGAAGCGGAAGCCAATGACACGCCGTGAACTTCTCGAGGGCTACAAAGAGCAACTTGGTCACAGAGACTCCTAGCATAGTGACACATTGTCGTGATGCGGCTTGCTGAAAAGTGCGCCACTCTTTCTGTACTGCATGTATCCATGGGTCCGTCAGTGTGTCATCTGCTGGCAAGTTGGACGCCCGCATTGATTGCATTGCATGCAAGTGCATTCGAGTTTGCTTCGGATCGGTGTTATGGGCTGGCAAAGTTTGCAAGAGTCCTTTGCTTGGTCAGCCGCCCGAGGTATTTGCAGGATGCGCATACGGACGGCACTTCCGTGGGGTCGATCCACCTGGCTTTGAAGCCGACACTGGGAATTCTTGCGGGAATTCGCGGAAACAAGGCGAGGAGTTCGTCTGCAGCAAAGGAAGCTTGCTCAGCGGTTGTTGTTGCAGAGGCCTACCGTGCTACTGCCGACAAAACTATGCGGCGAAAGGATGTTGCTGAGCGACTCGCCAGTAGATCGAGAGCAAGTCAGGGCACAGTGTTCTGTTTCACTGAGTTGGCACGCAGCATGCATATTGTAGCTGAGCTCGATATTATGTTAATCAACAACAGGGATTCCCTGCTGCTTTCCCGAAGCGTTCCCCTGTTCAAGTTGTCTTCTGGGTCGTCGGTGCGAATTCGAATTGCAAAGTTTAACTTGGAGCAGGTTCGTAACGAGTTGGTTTGGAGGAGTCCTTTGCGGTGCGCTTGGGTGGGATTGGGACTAGTCTAGTCGCTTCAGCTTTCGAGTCCTGGTAGACTGTATGCTGATTTCCAGAGTGACTTGCATGTCGTTCTTCCTTCAGACCTTCAGATTTGGGCATTCTCTCCTTTGAAGTTGTTCGTGTGCGACTCATCAACAATATCTGTGCGTATGTATTGGTTTTTATCTATCTATCTGATTGTTTGGGCACTTTGTCTCCTGCCTCTCTCTCTCTCTCTCTGTCGCAGTCTCTCACCCTGTCGGCTGCGCGACCGGGCCCGGCATCAGCATTTTCACCATTGAACCGCCCAGGATGGGTCCTGCCTATGTTCTGGAAGCAGCCATCAAAGCCGTAGACGAGGCCAATCCAGGCTGCGCCGAAGCCTGTCTTCAAGTCTATAGCACGGGAACCCCATGCGCAAAAAGCATCGTTCTCTTCATGCTGCTGTTCTGCTCACGGTGGATGGCGAAAGCGTTTATTGTCAAACGACAGGCGTGCTGGATGAAGCTTTGCCCGCCACGGTGGCATTCAGGCAACCCCCGACAGCTCCCAGGCTTTTCTAAGCATTCTGATGAGCAGCCGCCGATAAAACCACTAAAGCACCTGTGGCACGAATTCCTGTGGTAGAGACTTGCATCGACAAGTTCCTATTTCTTTTCGAGTCACAATCCAGAACACTTTCCGAGGCAGACACCCCGCGTGGGCAGAAGCGCAAACCAGCAGAGGTGGTGCCGCCAGAGGCCTTGAACTAACTGTAAGTAACGGTCGCAGATCTTGCGACGGGGAAAGTACTCTTATAGCAGAGGCAGAGGGCGTCGCCTTGACAGCTTGGGGCGAGGATTTGCGGAAGTTTTAGTAGGTGGAAGGGATGGATCCGTCATGTTGTTCCCTCTGGGCCTGACAGCGGCTTGTTGTGCACAGCTCGCCCGCTGCAAACATGGACGTCTTCATTAAAAAGATGCTGCAATGCACCGAACCCGACATCTGTCGGCTCGTGTTGCCAAGGAGGTGGAGCCTGACAATGTGACACCCTGACTAGTGAGTCCCCCCAAAATGACCTTTTCATAATTATGTTCCTGCCTAAGCCTTACGCTAGGATGTTCCACTACAAGCAAAAAGGCATGGTAAGAGAATCTCAGAAAAAGCACAAGCACAAAACAATATAAGCAAAACACACACAAGCGCAAAACAAGCATCAGCAAAAAACAAAAGCAAGAACGCACATGCGGAAGCAAGCATAAGCACAAAAGCACATAGTCGCAAAAAACATAAGCGCAAACAAGCATAACAGCAGCACCAACAGCAACACCGACAGCAACACCCACAACAACAACAACAACAACAACAGCAACAACAACAACAACAACAACAACAGCGACAGCTTGGGGCTGGCCTGGGACTGGGGCTGGGGCTGACTTGCCGGCTGTCTGAGTGGGGTTGGAGTTGCTGGGGAAGGCAGGGCCCGGAAAAGCAAATTCTGCGTAAAATTCGCAGAATCCCAGGGCTGGGGGGGTGGGGGGCCCAGGGCCAGACAAGGCCGGATATGCTTAACATGAAAAGCATGAAATTAGCATAAGCAGGTCCACAGCGAAAAGGCGTAAGCAGCAGCATAATTTTAGCGCAAGCGGGGTGAAGAGCGTACGCAGAAGCATACTTGTAGCGTAAGCTGTAGTAGTAGTAGTAGTAGTAGTAGTAGTAGTAGTAGCAGCAGCAGCAGTAGCAGTAGCAGTAGCAGTAGCAGTAGCAGTAGCAGTAGCAGTAGCTTTAGCAGTAGCAGTAGCAGCAGCAGNNAGTAGTAGTAGTAGTAGTTTGTAGTTTGTAGTGAGTAGCTAGTAGTAGTAGTAGTAGTAGTAGTAGTAGTAGCAGCAGCAGTAGTAGTACTAGTTTTAGCAGCAGCAGCAGCAGCAGCAGGAGTAGTAGTAGTAGTAGTAGTTGTCGTCGTCGTCGTCGTCGTGGCGGTGGTGGTGGTGGTAGTGGTGGTGGTCGTCGTGGTGGTGGTTGTAGTAGTTGTGGTGGTGGTGGTGGTGGTGGTGGTGGGGGTGGTGGTGGTGGTGGTGGTGGGGGTGGTGGCGGCGGTGGTGGTAGTGGTGGTGGTAGTCGTAGT
>CAJNDV010035996.1:164439-198108 GCA_905221635.1 Symbiodinium sp. CCMP2456
AGCAGCAGTAGCAGTAGTACCAGAAGTAGTAGCAGAAGTAGTCGTAGTAGTAGTAGTGGTAGTGGTAGTGGTAGTGGTAGTAGTAGTAGTAGTAGTAGTAGTAGTACTAGTAGTAGTATAGTAGTGGTAGTGGTAGTAATATATTATACTAATAGACTTAGTATACGTACTGGCAGTAGTGCCACACACACACAATACTCGCAGGCATCACAGACGAAGAGGCGAAGGAATTGATTGAGGAGCTGGAGACCCAGCTCGACGTGAGCCCCCCCAAGGATGTCAGGGTCATGGCCACCCCAGGTGCTGTTCGCCGCCTCGACTCAATGCCAGATGTTTCAATGACCCCCTTGCCAGACACACCGCAGACTATGGTGATGAGCACCCCGGCGCCGGCAAAGGAGGTGAAAGCAAATTTTGAGTCAGATGTTTGACTTCGAGCAGCTTGGTAATGATGTGGCTTCGGCGGAGGAGAGCCGGGAAGCTCAGGAGTGGGGAGATGATTATTGGAACGACGAGGAGTGGTGGCAGGGACGGTGGCACAGTCACCAGCCGAGATCTTGGATGAGTCGGAGCTGGTCTTGCGAGTCCTCAATGTCGTGGCATGAGGATTGCGGCCATAGCCATGGCAAGCAGTGGTGGATGAGGCGGGGCTGGTCGTCAGAGCTGGACCCCATCTACTCCGGGGCCTCCCAGAGCTGCGAGACGGCCCTGAAGCGATCGCCCACTACGGTTTCGGAGCAAGCCAGGCCCACCTCGGAAAGCGTGGCTTTGGAGGAAGCCGAAAGGAAGTCGGCGAAGACACCGGCCCCCACAAACGAGAAGCCGTCCATGGACGTCGACGAGAAGCCGCCCACAGACGAGAAGCCACCCGCGACAGACAAGAAGCCGCACACGAAAGACGAGAAGCCCGCCACAGACAAGAAGCCGACCACAGACGAGAAGCCGACCACAGACGAGAAGCCCACCACAGACGAGAAACCGACAGACGAGAAGCCCACCACAGACCAGAAGCCGACCACAGACGAGAAGCCGACCACAGACGAGAAGCCGACCACAGACGAGAAGCCGACCGCAGACGAGAAGCCGACCACAGACGAGAAGCCGACCACAAAGCACGACAAGGGCAGCGATTCAGATTCGTGGCGGAAAGACCGACGTGGACAGTGGCTCAGTCCACACGCGCTGTATATGAGATTTTATCGCTCAGTACGCAGCACCTTCTTCGCAGTGTATGCATGCATGTAATAATGTATGTGTGTATGTATGTATGTATGTATGTATGTATGTATGTGTGTATGTGTGTATGTGTATATGTGTATATGTGTATTTGTATGTGTATGTGTATGTGTATGTATATGTGTATATATGTGTATGTGCATATGTATATGTATATGTATATGCATATTTATAAGTATATGTATATGTATATGTGTGTGTATGTATGTATGTATTTATGTATGTATTTATACTGTTTGTATGTATATGTATGTGTATATATATATATATATGTAGCTAAGGCGACAACTGCGAACCCGAGATCGCACGACAGCGGGTCGACGCTGAGGGGTCTCATTGCAAAATGCACCAGCTGTACCTCCACTACTTGTCGTGCAAGGGCGTGTGGAGAGATTGCCGACTTGTGGTGAAGATGAGGCCCGGGGTTGGGATTAAGGACAATAGTAAAACACATATATACAAATGTATCATTATATATATATATCGATATGTGAGTAGCTAAGTGTATACTTATGTATATGTAGGGCTCAAACCTCGAATCTCTAAACATATAGCCCCAAAGCCTTCGAGTTCATCAATCTCAACCTTAAAGCTGCATATCTGCAGTAGCTACGACTCTAAGTCATAAACCATATATATGCGAGTACCCCCTACGACTAAAACCACTACTATTGTTCTACTACTACTACTACTACTACTACTACTACCACTACTACTACTACTACTACTACTACTACTACTACTACTACCGCTACTACTACTTCTACTTCTACAACTACTACTACAACTACTACTCCTTCAGCTGCTAGCTGCTTCTATTACTTTACATCATTAATACGAAGGTGCTGCTTTGTTAAGAGACCCGATCCATACCCCAAAACCTCCAACCGTTCTTAGCCCCAAGCTGGATGCCCAAGCCTCCAGGGAGTAGTTGCTTTCATCCACCAGCGGGCTCAGTGGCTCAGGAATCCTTGGATTAAAAATGCGATCTGGAAGCTTTTAAATAGCCCAAACCATTTGAACCCCGGGTTCCTAATTTTATAAGCTCATGTCTTCGAACCTGCTACAGGACGACGAACTCAGTCGACACCGAGGACGAGTACCAGTGGTGGACGAAAAAGCGCATGCTGGAAGAACTGGGACCAGAACTCACGGAGGATTTAGTCGCTCGACACCTCAAAGAGGATCCGAAAGCAAGCGGGCGCTTCATCAAGCAGCATCTTGTTCGCAAAATACATGTGCACCGCTACAGATGATCATATGATTCTGATCAGGCACCCGGATTTCCCACACCGGGAGGACCGCCAATCAGCAGAGTGTCCCGTCACACTTCCCCGCATCACACCAAATATATGATCAGGATCTGTACCGCTACAAGAACTACGCTGCGACCAGTGAACGGCATGGTAAGAGGCAGGAGACTTCAGCGGAGGTTGCAATGGAAGCCGAACTCCAGGAGAGCGAGGCTTTTGAAGCGATGATTCTCAGCTTGCAATATATATGTGCATGTACGGGATGTGCTACTTTGTTAGTACTCGTATGCTCTCTAAGGGAGAAATTGCTGAACGAGCAGCACACCTCCACCGGCACGACCCCCAAGCCGCCGAAGCCGAACAAGGACAAGAAGCCGAAGACAATTCTGCAGCAAGCCAAGGAGGTCAGTGGAGCGTCACGAATTGTAGTAACCTTGGATCGTATATTACATGACCACCCGTATACCTTCAAGCCTTTCACAGGCCAACAACAAGGCCAACCAGGAGCTCACCGAGTACCAAGGGTTCGCGACGAGCTTGCAACAGGCAGGAGTGCTTCTCGGTCGAATTCACCTAATATAAATAGACCCTAGACCCTAAACCCCAAACCCTAAACCCACGTATATTGCACCGGCAGGACCGGCCACACTGCATCGTAGTGTTTAACCCCTAGACCCCAAACACTATAATTCCGAATTCGAAACCATCGCCTTGCACCCTGTGTCCCCTATCGATAATAATCCTTATCGGGCTTCAAGGTTTGGGGGCTTTCCGGGTTTAGGGGTTTCGGGTTTAGGGGTTTAGGGTTGAGTCGACGGGTTTCGGGCTTTTTGGGGTAAGATCGTTCTTACTTGTATACGGCAGAGTTCTGCCATTCGTGATCCGAGATCATGATCAACGATTTCAGAACCAAATTCGCACATTAATAAAGCCTGAACCCCAAGCCGTATAAGCAGTATAATAATATTATACGCTGTAATTATGCACCCCGAAACCCATAAAGAACTGATTATTTTCTCTGCAGATCGAAAGCAACCCGCAACCCTACCATCCTCGGTTCCTGGGTTTGCACTAGGGGTCCCGATATAGGTTTCAGGTTCGAGGAGTTGGTAGCATGTCGAGGTGGGGAAAATGAAGATGAATACGATGCATTGCTAGCTATAGTGTTGCTCTATAGTGATGATACGACAGTTATAGAGGCGGTGTATATAGACCTATAGTCTCACACTCTCGGTTATGAAGCCAATCAACCCCTAAGGTCAACGTCTTAAAATTTTGCTGCTGCAGGGATCTATATGGGGTGTTTGATCCATGATATCAGCAACCCAAAGTGCACCTGCCATTAACTACTGCTAGCTGCTACTGTTAGTGCTGCTGCCACTGCTACTACATCTTATGTCTAGGGTCCTATAATAACAAACGAACATAACCCCCCAAAAAAAGTACTAGTACTAGCTAGCTAGTAGTAGTAGTAGTAGTAGTAGTAGTAGTAGTAGTGGTAGTGGTAGTGGTAGTGGTAGTAGTAGTCGTACTAGTAGTAGTAGTAGTAGTAGTAGTAGTAGTGGTACTACTGTTGATGGACAAAATCCTGCATGACCTTATATACCTAAAGTGTGGGGTTTATGGTACTATACTATATTTGGGTCATGCAGAATTTTGTCCATCAGCCGTAGTACTAGTACTACTACTCTATATTACTAGTAGTACTAGTACTAGTACTAGTACTAGTACTAGTACTAGTACTAGTATTAGTACTACTACTAGTACTAGTACTAGTAGTAGTAGTAGTAGTAGTAGTAGTAGTACTAGTAGTAGTCGTGGTGGTGGTGGTGGTGGTGGTGGTGGTGGTGGTGGTGGTAGGGTAGCGGTAATGGTTGTAGTAGTAGCGGCAGCAGCAGGAGTAGTAGTAGTAGTAGTAGTAGCAGTAGTAGTAGTAGTATTAGTAGCATAGTAGGAGTCGTCGGACTGGTAATGGGAGTAGTATATTATAGTGACTGTGACGTTGATAGTGATAGCAACAGTAAAAGTAATAGCCACGGGAATGGTAACATTCTCAGTACTTAAGCCAGGCGATGGATTCACAGGCGGCGTCTGAGAGTGGATCATGCGCCGGGCCAATGGAAGCTGTACAGATGCCAAGCCCAGCACTGCTTGCAGCTTGATCCAGCTTGTGATGTGGGGAGCATGGCATGCGAAAGCTTAGACATATGCTCCAGCCGACCGGCCATCTCCTCGATATTCAACATGTTTCACATGCTTGCGAGCGACTCTTGCAGCATTCTGTTCCCCAGCGTTATACGAATCCTTCCTCAAAGCCCCAACTGTTTCCGGTGCTGGGGACCGGAGAGTCCAGCGATTTCTGGACGCGCCCATTCCACTGGCTGGGAGTTGCGGGAGCCATCTAGCTCCATGTCGTATGTAAGCTCGGATCCACATTCTCTGGCACTCCCAGGTCTTGGTTGCCATGCATTTAGGGCAAACCCATCTCGGAGCGCCAGCCGTGTCTTGCAAAAGGTGGAGCTACAGGCCGTAAAACGTCAGGAAGATGCCAATGCACTGCCGAGTTCTGCTGCATCCGAAGGCCGGACTTGCCGCCTCGGCATCCAGCGCAGCCTCTGCTACGGCGTATGCTGTAGATGCTCCGGCACTCAGCTTTACGGATTGCTGACGTCTCGCCTTCAAGCTACTGTAGCTCTATATGCACGGAAGCTGGCCGAACCGGCTGTCGCTCAAACTTAGTTCAGAGATCCTTGGATTGGAGACTTTAGAGCACTTGTTCAGCCTTGAAGCTCAAGGCCGAAGCGACCGAAGTTACGTAGGTATCGTAGGTTTTGTATCAAGCAATTCCCCTTGCATTCATTTCCCTAGGGCATGGCATTCAGACTGCTCTCTGCAAATGGCAGCCGGCTTGTGCATTGTGAACAGAATGGCAGAATACGTTGGCGAACGAGTGTGGTACGATCCTCTTGGCAGTTGAAGACAACTGCTCGCTGCAGGGTTACACCCTTCCGAGAAGTGTTCGATGACTTACTGCGCTTTGGGACATTCGCCAGCAAACTCGTGTCGGCACTTGCCTGAGGCTGTGGTAAAGGAAGTGCTGCACTTACAGACGTTCATGACTGCCCCAGCATGGCATGTCGTAGCCATGTGCCCAGCCAGCCCCCGTCTCGGAAGTTGGGTCTGAACATATTCACAGTTCTTCTTGGGAGGTGGTGTGCCTCTTCAAATCTTGATAATCGGTACGCGATGTTCAAGTAGCACATACCAGGAGAGATACAGCCGTTCCCCGCTGGTCTGTTGCCCCACTCAGGCGCTGCTTTTCTTCGCCATAATGCCACAGGCACTGATAGCTCTGCCGATTCAAGCTACGGGAATCTAGGAGGTGAGTTCGGCCGTATGGCTCAGCTGTATTTTGGAGGCTCAACGTCAAGTCCTTGGTGAAGACCTAAAAGCCCACACATCATACAGCCGAGCTTGTTTTAAAGAGCTGTTTGGAGGACGTTGGGCTGGAAGCTCTTGGGCAGAGGCTCGAAGCATTGAGATGAGAACACCAGACACGATTGGGCGAGAGATGAAATCATTCAGAGACCAGGCCTGGCACGGGCGCCGGTGAGGAGCCGCCACATTGCGTGAAACTGCAGTCGTCGGCATTCAAGAGACTGGTTGTCCGCGTTCCTTTGTTCTGAGTCATGCCAGTCATGCATGATGTAAGTAGATTGGTCACGCAGAGTGTGCCCACACACGTAAAGAGTGCCCAGGAGGTGTTCAGAGTCTTTGGACAAAGGGCACATGCAGACGCCGTGGCCCGAGCGGCAAGTTTTGACCAAAGCGAAGATGTGGTGCATTTTCGAGAAGTAGGTGGCCTAACTGTTGCAATGCATCGCTGCTGGCGGAGCGTCTATGTTAGCTTCCATCGCCGGCGGATGGCAACGCTGTAGGCTCGAGCGGCCAACGACGCATGTGTTTTGGGCTCAGAATCTGTAGCATGTTTTGTCATCACGCCTGGTTATGGTGGTCATGTTTTGCAAGTACTGGCTATTCCGTCCCTGGGAGTCTTTCAAGCTTTGTACTTCGTTCTTCCATAATGAGAACTCATTTTCATGTGATTCTGTATGAGACCAGGCTTTGGCCCACCAGCTCGTGGCGAATGCAAGCCGTGGAGGCATCTTTGACTGCGGGACTCAGGGAATGCACCGATTCCGTGCCAGCCCGTGAGCGTCCAGCTTGTGAAAGGCTGGTCGGCCTGGCCACCCCTATGATGCCTTATGTAGAGCAGTTGTCACTACGTTCTCTCTGGCCTCTGGCCCGCAGTGACCGTGGAGGGTCGTACTGTTGTTGTCTGTGTGTTCATGCATTTGCAGGTGCCATGCAACGTGCAGAAAAGTGCACGCCCAGACGAACCTGAAAAACTTTCGCTGCACTAGTTGCGATTTGCAGCACCTGCTTGGTGCAGGTCGGTCAGCAGGCTCCTTGTCAGGAGGCGGGGGCAGACAGTGGGGCAGACGGGACCGGAAGTGAACCTGAACCTAGTCTCTTTTTGGATGGTCGTTGCTGGCTCGCTCAAAACTCGATAAGGCAATCTCCTGGCAGCAGCTTTGGCAGCCGGTCGGGTCGGCACACATGCAGCCGCACAGCCGCATGTATACAAACCCCGCTTTGGTCCTTCAAGCCTGTGAGATGATATCGAAGGCATCTGCATGTGGCACCCGTGAACTCCATGTGTTGCTGTCTACACCAGATGCAGTGTGTTCAGGATCGCACAGCCGCAACCGCGCGAGAAGGTGCACAGCTTTGCGAGCAGCTCAGATTGCTCGATTCAAGCTCTGGTTTCTGGTCTGGCACATCATTATGTTCTGGCTACACTACACAATTCACATATGCTGCTTCATGGTTGCAGAGTTCCGGGGCTTTGGGCAAAAGGGACCTCGGTGACACGCTGCGATTTCCGGCGGAAGCGGAGCGTTCCAAAGCCGCCCCATGGCACCGCAGTGCTAGCTTGCTAGAGTGTAGAGTGTTCAAAGCCCAACTCACTATAAATCACTCTTGATGTCCTCAGGCATGGGAATTCTGGAAGATGCCGTCCAGGCCAGGAATGCTGCTGGCTGCTAGATTCTTCATGTTACATGCCGCCACAAAGATTCGTGAACAAGCTTCACCTCCACTGCATTCGAAACGAGGTGAATGCGAGCGCGTTGGCTCGCGAAACGGCGAAGCGATGCGCAGAGCAGGACTGGCTACTGGACTATCCTTCGTGGTGGGAGAGTGGTCCTCGCTGTTCATGCTCTCCATCTGTCGGTAGTGTTCAAACAGGTGAAAACACAGTCGATTAATGAGGGCTTTGCCATTGTGAACTTGGACATGCAACTAAAGGAGCCCAACCAGTTTCCGACTGCCCCGTGACCAGAGCCGTAACCACGGCACATTCAGAGTTTGTTGCCGTCGTAGCTGCACGCGAGGCCCTTCGCAGCATCGAGGCTGCCACCTGCGCGGAACAGCCATCCCGGCAAATCGAACTGTTGTGGATGTTGTCGACATGGGGCGAGTGATGGGGTGGTGGAGTCATGAGATGGGCGCTTGAGGCTTAAGTCCAACAACTGGGGGTTGGGAGGCAGGCTGGGCTGCATTCGTGTTGTTGCTCGCCTGCATTTCTCGGCATTGTTACTGTTGGTTCGGATGGTCATCGCCACTTCATCGCCCTGCGATCGCAAGCTTCATGTCACCCGCACATCTTTGACACGACCCAGATTAGTGGACCCAGACTCGCGAAACTTGCTGGAACGCAGGCTGACACTATCGGCTCAAGTCTTGGTGGAGTCAAGTTGAGCAGTGATTTAGGCAGCCTGAACTGCAATCTCGCTCCCACCAGTGGATGGTGAAGTTTCTGCCTTTCTTCCGACGTCGCTTGATCTAGTATTGTGCTTTGCCGGCTAAATTTGCCGCATGTGTGATCTGCTCGTGAATATGTCGCACGAGCAGGAGAAGGGAGCGAGAGAGAGAGACAGAGAGGACTATAGGTGATGCTTCGAGTTATCTTTGGGAGTCAATGCCTTGGTTGGTGTGCGTGGCAGAAACTCTTGGCACCCGCAACCGTCGGGGGCGGGAGAACGAAGGCAGTGAGGGGCCGCGACTCGTCGATGAGTACATTAGCCTTGGATAGTGTGAAGAAAGATGGCGCACCAAGCCCACGCCGATACTTGCCTGGCGCGCAAGGAAGGCAAGGTCGTAGTAAACACGACATGAAAGCACACCAACACATTGCAACGCCAACCCGACTGTCAGGGGGAGCACATGTGAGGACGAACACAACCAGGCTTGTTTTCCTTCTGCCCCAATCGTGCTGCAACCGGTAGGTCCCTTCTGCTGGGGAAAGCCTTGCCGGCGGGGGGAGGGGTGTATGGGAGGGTGGACAAGGCATTTTTTGCCTTGCGGATCCCAGAATACATTACGAACCCGGTGTTTCTGAAACCCTGAAGAAACATGGTGTGCACTAGATGTGACTCTTTGATTGTCGCAGGCATTTTGCTTTGATTGGCTCTCGCCCCGCTGCTATACTCCTATGCGGGGGCCCTTTGGCCTTCTTTGTAAAGCTGCAAGTTCCACATCCTACTCTTCCCTGCGGAAAGAATTGAATAGGTTACTGTGCGAGTCGTCCATTCGCTCTGGGCCCGGGCCGCGAGCTGCAAGTCTTCTACTCGTACCGTGCTGGCACATGACAGGCCTGGGGGGGTGGGGTGGTGAAAATTCCGTGATGACGTGATGTGCGGAGGGACCCAGCACGTTGCACACCGCTTGAGATACTAGCACTGCAGACACTGCTCGGAACCGGGCGGCGGGTTTTATGTAGTTTCCCTCAGATCCAGGAGAAGAAATAGAGAGTCAGAGAGAGTTGCTGCTCGCCCTGCTGCTGCTATTATTCTGTTAGAATATTACGAATAATGCGGTTAATATCACTAGTATCATGAATAGTACGCATAATAGCAGTAGTCAGAATAATTGTATTAGTGCTCTAAATAAACACTAACGACAATATCAGCAGTATTGATAATAAGATCAATATTAGCTATAGTAATAACAACAATCATTATTGCGATTAACGATGTTCGATTCCAGGCCTAGGCTTGCTGGATGCTCTGGTCGCGGAGCATGGCACATCAGAGGTCAGGCTGCCCTGCAGAAGGATGAAAGTGGCCAGGCGATGCCTCCAAGAATTTTGACAGAGCAGGACAGATTCTCCGAGGCGTCGATGTGGTCGTGTTGTTGACTAAGTTTCAAGTCCGCAGGACGTACAGATCAGCTGGATGTCTGACGACCTTGATGAGAGAACCTTGGCAGTATTCTTAGCAGGGCATTGCCATCGAATCGCGACTGCTTGAATGTGATTCAAGGAATAGCCTTTCTCCAAGCTCTGGCAGATCACAGCCTCCCGATGCCGCAGAACGAGTCGCAGTTCCATGCCGCCCGAGTCTTCAGCGGCTTCGTTGCATCTTCGACACTGCTTCAAGAGTGGGCGACCAGCCTTGAAGCACCGCGGTCCAAGGTGACGCGACAGGGCCGGGGCCTCAGCGCCTCAAGAGCCTCCCAGAGGCGTTCCACACCCTCCATGCCTGTTTCGTCAGTAGAGGGCCCTGCCTCAAGCGAACTTGACTTCAAGGCGCTCAGAATATCGTATGGACCAGTGGATGGAGCGCTCCCTTGTCCCTGACACGGTTACGATATCGGAAGGGGTGGTTGGGAATGCTCTCTCGGGCGTACATGACTGAAAGTTGAAACGAAACTCAGTCGCTCTGGACTCGCTGTGCAAACTTGTAGGACTACCTACAGCTTCACGGCTACTCCATCCCGGAGGTCTGCGCAACAGTGCCCATGATTCCGGATGTGGCCATGTCGGCATGTTCTCAGAGCACATGCAAACGCATCCGTTTAGTTTCTTGGCCAATGATGGGGATCTCGAGGTGACAAGATGACTCTGCCTGCTGACTTCGCATCCAAGGGGATGTGGTATCAGCTGCAGTTAGTCACAGATGCATAGTCCGTCAGCTTGGTTGGAGTGTCCCGTTACAGAAGAGAAACACTGCGTGGTATCATGGGCAGACGTGTGGTGCAGTTGCGCCCAACACTCTAGCCGAGTGATGCAGTGCGAAAGTGCTTTGGAACAGAGCCGAGTTTCCGTGTACAGGATCCAAAGACGGTGTGCTAGCATGTCTCAGCTTCGGAATCTGGAAGAGATGGCCGAGGAGCGGGCCCAGGCCATAGCCAACGTGGACGTAGCAATGTTCATGATGGGGTCAACAGACCGAAGGTCGTCACCTGCACATGCGAGGTAATCTCACCATTTCGTAGGGGCAAACTGGCCCGCACTTGGCAGATTCAGATTGTCGATGAAGACACCCATGCTCGTGCCAGGATTGCAGTGTGGTGCCTCAATTAAGTATCGAAATGTGTGGTACTGGGTGTCTGTGGTAATGAACCATCAGAACTCATCGGTACTGATGGCAATGTCTGCACGTAGTAGGCCCTCCGATTCGGTACCAGGCAGAGACCGGCACAGAGCAGAAGCTGCTTGCAAGCCCCTGCTGTGGCGACTTCCCTACTCTTTTTGCACACTGATTGGAAGGTGGGGGCCATCCTCAACCTTGTTCATCACACAGTGCCGAATTCGTAACTCCTGACCGGAGCGGTGCTTCGGGCCACCGTTTGACAGTCCAAGGTGTGAACGACCTTGTAGTCTCAACATGTCCCTTTAAAGTTTGCTTGACTCAGTGTCCTCATGACGCCGAGCTGCGGGCACTTGGTGACATCGAGGTTAGGAGTGAGGCTAAGTGGATGTAACTGAACGCATCTGGCCGAATGTCGAGCTCGAAGTTCCGCTTCTGCGACTTGCGAGAGGAGACGGAATCGCAACTGCCGCCCACGATCACGTTGTGTAGGTATCGCTTGAAACCATTCAGAAAGCGGGAACCGGTTCTTACCGTTTCATCTGTCTTCCTTGACCTGATTGCCTAATCTGCTAGACTGCTAGACCAATACTCCGAACCGCTGGACGGAAGTTGAGAAATCTGACAGCACGGCAGAGGTCCGGCTGTCTCCAGTGGAGCTCCGGCAACGGACTCACACTGCGCAGCATACTTGTTAAGTTGGCATGCTTGGGCCAACAACATAGTGTGCAGGGTGCGAATTTGCAGCGTCGACAGGGGCACTGACAGGGACCATAGGCCAACGAATCGAATGCGTCGGCGGAACTGCCAGGCACAGTCGCTCCCTACGGGATGTCCTCGCGCACACACTGAGACGATGCCTCAGACATGTCTGGGGGTCAGCATTGACACAGCCACAGCAGGTCCCCAACACCCGCCGCCTGCCCTGTGTTTCTGGAACTGCTGGCTCGTAGCTTTGAGTCTCGACATTTACGTAGCGGAATGGGGCACAGGGCTGTTTGGACGTCTTGCAGCAGCTGAACCGAAGACGGTGGTGCAAGTTGCATTAGCCTAGCAATGCTTCGGCTAGCCGGATCACTACATCGCACTGAGGCGCAGCAGAACTCCAAGCGCGAGCACTGCCCACAGTCTCCAAGCTGGATCGCTCATCGGAGAGTGGGCCAGTGTCGCCGTAAGTTTCCCATCTGTGCTTTTGAGACAGCAACAATGCTCATCCAGCCACATGGTCGCTGTCTAGCCGCCATGGCTTCTACACGTAAGTCGTGTTCAAGTATCCCACTCCTTCTGACGTTTCCCTGGGCCATGACATGCGCAGATGCAGCTCTGATAGCAGTCACATCGGGCAGTAGTTCTGAAGCATAGTCACATCGGGCAGTAGTTCTGAAGCATGAGGCACACTCTGGGAATACCGGCTTGCCTTGCGACACCCTTGCACTGAGCCAAGAATCGTTGTGCGTTGTTCAGCTGCGGAATGCGAAGGAAGGTTTAAGTAGTCACACAGAGTTCGCAGGCCGCGCTTGCAGCCGCCGCACCATCCGTCTCGCCTGCGGCCTGAAGAAAGCTTTCAGTCTCGAGTTGAGTGCCGCTAGGTTGAGCAGAGTGTTCTTTGACAGCCCGATGTCCTGCAAAGGCTCTTGTATAGAGATCTCGAGAGGTCAAGGCAAGCTTCGCCAGATGCCGTGCGCTGGTGGCAGGCGGTTAAAAATTCAGGGACATGCCGAGCAGCCCCGGCGTCTAGCATCGAATTTCTTCAAGTGCTGCAATGTAGCACCCCCTCCACCCCCAACAAACACACACTCACACTGACAGATTGGAACACGTTATGAAATTGCTTGGTTGCTGGTACGCGATTCCGGGTGTGAAATGTGCAGGAGATTGACCTGGCGAGTGTACCCAAAGAGGCCAACCACCGTCTGGAATGCAGCAGTCGGAGTGTTTCTGAGAAGCAACTGCGCCCGGCTGCTAAAACTGCTCAGACTGCTAAGACTAAAACACATCGACAACGAAGAGAGTCACTGGAAGATCGGAGACCGGCAGGGCGTGGTTAGAAGCGGCAGCTGTTTGTGCCCCTGCGGAAAGAGCAGTCAGAGGGTTTTTGTTTGCGATCATGGCATCGAATAAGCCAATAGCTCTTGGGCTGCTGCCATAGCTCGTGCCGGCTTCTGTCACCGACCTGCCACAGGCCTCAATTGCAGGGCGCGGTGTCGAAGCTCGCTGCTATTGGTTGCTTGTGAACCTGGTGGCTTAGGGAATTGGAAATATGTCTTCACAGTCATCGCCTGCTACATTTGGACTGCATTCGTTTGTATCAGTTCGGAGATTCATTCTGATTCTGTGCAATGTCCCTTCCACATATCAGCATACAGTAAAAAAGGCGTAGTGCCACATCACGCTCCTTTGAGCTTCTCGGCTCTGAACGAAAACGGCCAAAACGCATAAGGACCACGACCGTGCATGAGTCCCGACTCTTCTTCTGAGAACATATGCGGGTTGGAACAGTTCCATTGAGATCTGTGGCATTCCGGCTAGGGTGCGCCTTTCGTAAACGCTGAAAAATGCGGGTACCTGTCAATCGCGATCTCTGCCGAGAGTCGACACATGCAGTCTGGCGGTTGCACGGTATGGTCACACTGGAACAACATGACGTCAGCGATTGCAGGTTCAGTTAAGCAGTTCTTTGTTTTCAGTTTTTTGGAGTAACCTGATAGCAAGCTCGAGGAAACATCCGAACCAACCTCAATCCAAGCCCAGGACGGCCCTGTGATCTCTACAGATGGTTTAGCACGACATCTCGAGGCAACTTCGTAGAAAGCCACGGAATCGAGGGTGATCTGAGGATGGCAGCTTTAACATGCTTCGATGAGCACGGAACACGTGGGCACTATATCAACATGCGCACAAGCGATTGAACCGTGGCTTTATCACGAGTCTGCATACAGTGTTCTGTACGCATTGCTTTTTCGACTTTTGTAACACGAAGATCACGAGTCAAGGGGGACGAAGAGGAACAGCAATCTCCAAAACTGAGCCCAAGATCTGCAGCATCCCTTCATGAAGGCCGCTGTGAGGCGATGTCGCCCCGACGAGCCCTCCGAGGCAGTGACAAGATTGCAAATTTTCGGCTGCTTCAGATGCTTGGAGTTTTAGACGGGAACGACCACTCAGCTGTAGTTCATTTGAGGCGAAAGTCTGTGCCCATGCTTGTGAATCCGCAATTTCCGCGCGGTTCGACGATGCCAAGCCGCCCTCGTATCTGCGGCCCGCTTTCGGCCCTTCAAGCCCCCTTGCATTTCGAGACAGCAGGATGACTTGCAAGCGTCGGGCACTGATACCGGCTGAGCTTCGCACAACGCCTCCTGCAAGCTGGAAATTGTATATGCAAACTGTAAACTACGAAAAGGTCGGGTAAGCAAACACTTGAATTCAAGGAAGTGCTGTGGCAGTTTTTAGACATTTTTCTCAGTATCAGTGGCCGTGTGGACAGTTGATAGTGCATCGATGCGTGTTTGTTCAACTCCATTTGTTAATCTGTGAATGCAGTGCGACATTTGCTGAGGCTGGCGGCTCTGGTCGAGTGGAGATTTGCGAAGGCTTCGCCATGTCCTGTTCATTGAAAAACCCCTTGTGGAAGTGGAATCGACAGACACCCATGAGACTGTTCACGCGCGAATTTCGACCCCTGTCAAAGTCTGAGCTGCACTGCTGCACAAGATGACACTCTTTTGCCTCCGCGTCGCAGGCCATGTCATCTCAGGTTTCGAAAGTTGGGTCGCTAGCCGGTAGTCCCACCAGCAAAGCCATGCACCCTGCCCGCTTGCAGAAAACAGCGATTCGCGGAATCAAGAGCATGAGCTCCATAGAAAGGCAAATACAGAGTGGGAGCAGTAGAGCTAGGAATCTGCAGAAAGGCTGCTTCGCTTGGACTGCAAGAAGAGGCACCGCTTCTTCCACAGAGTCGCACAGCAGGTGTTGTGTCAAGTGCTGGTGATAGGAACTCACCCTACTTGCCCAGAACTGAAGCTTGAAGGGTTCCGCTGTTTTATTGCAGACAGCATGCAAGGTGCAACTGCCTGCGTAAATTTGTTTTGATGCTACTCGTCGAGACTTAATTGAAATCAGACCGAACACTCAGCATGTGCTGGTTGACCTTCCACGGCGCTAGCCAGGAAGTGCTCCAGGATGAAGTCGTTACACAGTTGGTCTGCTGGAGCCCAGACGAGGAGGTGCGCCACATCCAGGGCTCGCTGCTTTCGCAAAGAGACCTCCGCATGCAGAGACAAACGCTACCTGCCAGAGGCGCCCCAGCTTCCCATGGAGCTGCAGAATCACGTTAACAGATGTGGTCGAAGTCGGGACCTGACCTCTGCCTAGGCTGCCCTTCGTGCCAAGGGGATGCTGCAAGACATTGCGAAGTAGGAATGTAGACACCGCTGTTCAATGTAATGGTTGGACCGAACACTGCAGACTGCGCTGTGGTTCCCGAGTGCCGCTTACCATGACGGGCGTTTGTCAGCTGGCGTCGGCGGTTGACCCTCTGAGGGGAGAAGCAACGTGCAGGAAAGACGCTGCAGATTCAGACCACCATGGGTCAGGGACAGGTGACGCGTGGAAGTTGACAGGCAAAAGTGTCAGCAACAAAAGAAGCATGCTTTGCTCGGCTTACAAGAACAGGCAAGGTAGTTTTGCATGAAGCTGTGTGCCGGAAGCTGGGAGCTTCGAAGTAGCGTCGCACTGCAGGGCTCAGCTTGGCAGTCAGGCGACTCCCCTGTCGTTCAAGCAATGGCAATCGCATCAGAGCAGCAAAGTGTGCAGTAAAGCAGCACCAAAACTTCACCAAACTATCAGCTCTGCACACCCGATGGAGGCACACACGGGAATGCTAAACCGAGGATTGTCCCGTGAGTCCAAAATAAAAGCTGGGATGCTAGTTGATGCGGCGGTGGGTTGGTGCGGAGTTAGCGTGCGAGCCTGCCACGCGGCAGACAAGGCTTCCCGAGACTTCTGCCACACGCGTTCTCTCTTCTCTCATGCGGTCTCCTGCAACCCACGGCCGTGTTTCGGGATGCAAGGATTTTCTCCAACACGCGGCTTTTCCCTTGCATCCGTGTATCCTGCATTGAGAGCTTGCTGCAACTCTACTGGAATCCACCCGAGAATTCGTGTCAAGATGATGCTTGGCCTAATGATGAAGAATCACGCGGAGGATTAGGGTTCGAACGCGCGAAAACAGAGCTGCAAATTTCAAAAGAGGCGATATATGCCGACCTTACCCGTCACCCTGTCACCTACCCAGGCCCCTGCGAACCACATCTTGCCCCCAAACTGACTTCCAGGCCAGTGTAGAGGTAGTGTAGTGCTTCGTGACGCCCCGGCAATTCTAGACTCGAGCTCCGTCAGATCCTTCCCATGTTGACACGCGCGGCACCCTCCAGCCCAGCTCCCATCATCGGCTTTGAACTCGCAAGATAAGGCGGACCACAGGCGTGAGGAGATCATGAGACACCATGACGCCTGTGACAAAGGTCTCGTTCTGGCGCTGAAGGCTGCATTCTTCCAGCCAGATGCACAAGAGGCTGGGCGTGGGGAGCAGGGTATCAAGACAGATGGATACTGTTCCGCTCTAGTCTTGTTTGGCTCGCAGCTATGTCGCGTCGCCAAACTCCTGGCATGAGGGCCAAGGGCTTGAAGTTCAGCCCTTCGGTTTGAGGGCTTCGTGATGCACATCGTATAGTAAAAGCCAGGAGAGCCAAAGCATGCTAGGTGTGCCACAGGAAATCGATAAGGGAAGAAGTTTTACGTAGTAAGCCTCGGGCTGTCACGCAGAATTCTAATATCCCGAATGGTTTTCAACCAGTTGGCGAGGTGTTCAGCACCAGCAAGGCCTGTCCTGCACGCACTCGCGCCATATATGCAGAGGGTTCTCGGTTCACGGCTTCCTCTTCGAAAAGTTGCTAGTGGTCGTTGTTTACAGACAGTTTCTTTCGGCCTGCCGAGGACCAGCCTTTCTGTGTCAGATTAAGAGCTTTTACGAAGCTAGAAGCATCATCCCCGGAACGGAAGACATGGCGGACCACTTGTAGTGCAAGGGTACTGGTAAGGTGTGGTGGAGGTAATGCTTCCCGGAGACGGCCCATTTGTGCGAGTGTGTGTGTTTGTGTTTGTGCGATCCCCTAGTCTAAGCTGGGGGGTTGGTGCTCCCTACCAACATCGCATCTGGGTTTTTCGACTTTCGCAAGCACACAGACAGACAGGACTCAGGCCAACAGCACGTGTGAATAATGATCCGCACCTGCGATTCTTCCGACGGCAAGAGGCTAAGCCAAGGACCTCAGCCACAGGTGCTTCGAGCTGCTTGAGGTTCTCAGTCACATATATTGTCATATATTTGCGTGTGCCTGAGCGCAATGCTCGGAGCAGGTTACCTGCTACGCAATAAGGAGATCCTCTACAAACGGTGTGTGCAGCGTACATAACGTGTGATTCTGCACCTTCGCCCCGTGTGCGTGTATGTTGGGAGGGAAGGCAGGCTGCTGCACTTCTGGATTCTTCCGAGGGGGCGCGGGCGCGTGCATCGCGTCAACGTGATCAACTTCACGTTGGGGCGCTTCCATAAAACTCATCACTTGTCAGCTTGTGTTCTATGGCTATGGCAGTCGGCTCCCGATACAATTAATTTATGAAGCATTTTAGCTTGGAGCTTACCGGGCATCGCCAGCCACACTGCAGGGAAGTGCCTTCCAGCAGCAATGAGTAATGTGGGATAGTTCCAATTCCAGCATTGCATTTACATCCACGGTTGCGAGGGAGGGCAAGGCGCGCACGTGCTGGCAACAAAGTCAAGCAGTCCAAATCTCAAGCATGCTGCCGTGCTGGTGCATTACACGAGGTCTACTCCACAGGAATGCTGCCTCGGGCTCTCTCTGGCTGACAGATAGTCGATCCTGCTAATAATATCCTGCTGCAATTCCGGGCATTCGGAGGCCAGGCGCCAGCCTTTCCCGGGCACATTTCAGACACTTCGGCGAGGAGTGGCCGCAGAGGCACAGACTGAGCTCGGTGAGCGGTACTGCAATTTTCATGCGTCCCAGACCCACCTTTCGATTTGCTGCACTGCATGACACCGCGAGACGACATGGCCACCACAAGCAAAGTCAACCAATCAGCTCGTCCTTCTGCAAGAGCCGACGCATTGACAGGAAGGTGAATGGGAGAATTTGTGCGACCAGCTTGGCCAGAAGGCTCAGGAGCCAAACCATACGTTCACATAGTGTGTGCCGCATATTCGGGGACGATCGAAAGGTTGGTTCGTTGGTGGGTGGTTGGTTGGGTGGGTGGGTGGAGGGGTGGCGGGTTGGTGGGTTGGTGGGTCGGTCGGTCGGGTTTGGTCGAGTTTGGTTTGGTTGGTTGGTTTGTTGGTTAATTAGTTGGAAGGTTGACTGAGATTAACTGAGATTGTGAGGTTCGAGGTCATTGCAGTGTCGTTTTTGTTGCATTCGGCTTCTGCTAGAAGCGTTCTCCCTGTCCCGGCACGCATCAGCTACGTCAGCTACGTTACAAGTATGTCGTGTCAGTGGGTCCTGCAGATGCTTACCTTTATCCGCGATGTTCTCGATGCCTACACCGCTGCATCAGCGCAGACTATGCACTGTACAGGCGCACAAGACCAGTGGTCATGCCCTCTGCTTGCACCATGAGATTGATTATTTTGAGGCTGGGTCTCTTCGGTGAGTTTCAAGCTCGACAAGGTGCGTCCAACATCTCTCCGTCTGCACAAGCGAACTATGACAGTTGACATGTTTGGGATGTTCGTTCTGTGAAGCTAGCTGTGCTCCCTGCAGGTGCCTGCACAAGCACCACCCAATCAAGTTTCGTGAACCTGCGCATGCCAAATGATTCTACTTCGTAGCTTTGTTCAAAATGCATGCCGCCCACGGGAGAAGTAGTTGCCAGGTTGTTATGCCATGCATGCATATCGAATCAGCATGTTTGGGAGATCCTAATGTCGGAGGGGATTTGGCTGAATCCATCCAAGACATGCACAGGAAGATCTGCACCGCGCCACCAGACGATGTAGCGTCTTCGTAGGTCTTTCAGCTTCCTGCTTTGACGTACGCACCTCACCAACTTAGGACAGCGGCAAGTCTCTACATGCATTCCGAATTCTGGTGATAGGGCAACAGCTTCCACACCCAGACGGGAAGTGCTGGCTCATGCTGGCACATGGGATCAAGAACTGATTGCGTCGGATTTTGCAAGACGGGATTATAGGCATAGGACGCTGCAGGCCATCAGCCTCGCAGTGGCATTGTGGTTGTGCGCAGGCAGAACAGGGCCAAGATCTTTCTTCGGCAGTGGCCACCACGCACCTCGGATCGCACAGTTTTGAGGATAGTGCAGCACGCAAATGGCAAAGGCTTTTCCCCAGTCCAAGTCTTGCACCGCCCCTACCATGTCTGTTTGTGTACGTAAGCACGCAGTTCTGCCTCGCGGGGGGGTTTAATCACACAGTTTTTTCTTGCATTTATCCGTAAGGGCAGAGATTGAGTTCCTTGTCAACAAATGGAGCATACTAGTGGACAGTTATTGAACTGTCTCAGCCCCATGTCGAGGTTCACATTGAACGGTCAAGGTTCCTGTCCGGCATGTTAGAAACTAGATTAATGCGGTATTCAAGCTTCCTTACACAGAAGCAATAACAGGCGTGCATTTAGCAAGTTTTGGGGACAGTACCATCAGCAAACATGGAATCTTGCACGTTGCTCTCCAAAAGTGTCGTGCAAGCACGGCCACCAGACTTCCCCCAAGCATTAGCGGGGTTCACAACCAAGCCTCAACTGCTTCCCCCAAATCCGTGGGTAGCATTCAGGACCGGCCAAGATGCTTTCCACAAAGTGCTGGCGGGATTCAGGATTCCAGGAATTTGGGAGATTGGCCAGAATGCCGACCCAGCACTGGCAGATTGTGGACAGCGGCCAAAATTATTTCCAGAAGCGCGCCGCTTATACTTTCGCCCATCTACTCGCCGGATTCAGGAGGACGGTATGATGGCCTTTCTCCAGGTACTAGCGCGATTCAAGGTTTTTCGAGGCCAGGCATTGCCGCATGTTGTGGAATGTACAGTGAATCCGGCTCTCCGAGTGGCGCGACCGCACGGATTCTTCGTATTGGCACTGGCGACAGGACAACGCATTCCGCACGAAAGGGAACACATGCCAGTGTGGAATTTCGGGACTAGCCACGCGGACATCAGACGACTTCCTGACTGGAACCATACGGGAACCGAGCCCGAAAAACCTGGGCATAACCCGAACACGGTGCACAGTTGCACACATCAGCGGCAGGAATCAGATGCGAAGGAAGAGATGGACACAGAACAGCAACCGCACGTAACGAGCAGAACTGAGCAAAGCAGCTACCTGTGTCATGCCTGCATGACATCGGCCATTAGGTCGCAGAGTGTGACACGTGGCACATTAGATACGCAACTGCGGAGCTACGCCAAGGTTGTTTTAGCCAGGCGGCAGACCAAGGACCACTGATTCCCCAGTTTTGGGGTGTCGATGCTTCTTTCTCTTGAGTTGAGATATGCAGTTTCCCTTTTGTTTTGACATGTTTGGTCTTTTGGCATCTTTTGGCGGGGTCTGGCCTTCGTGTTCGCGTTGTTTCGCCCTTGTGCGTTTTTGTCCGCGCTTATGCTGGAAATGCTGGAATTTTCCTCGGGTGTTCGTGTTGCTCGTATGATTTGTTCTTGTTTCGTTCCAAGTTGTCAAGCGTGCAAGCAGGCCAAGCAGGCCGGCCGGCCGCACATGCCTGCGCACTCACAGTCTTTTGACCGACATCTTGCTCAATTCCTGGCATAGCCCCGCCCCCCCCCCCCCCCCCCGACACCTGGCGGTACCGGTGTGCGCTCGGTGGCGGATTCGCCACGAGAGGCGTGCACATTGCCCGACGCGAAGCAGCTTGTCACCCTAGTGAGCATGTCTACGCCATTGTACCAGTGCATCAGGCCAGAGCTCCTTGCCCGAACAGCGAAAACATCATGCTACCAGCTTATTGGCCTCAACCTCCATGCCCGAGCGATGATAGTCCTTAGTCCAGGCTACTTGTGCCATTTAGGTTTGTCAGGAGCTTCACGAGGTTTTGCTCTGGAGGAATTGCAGGCAGTGAAGCCCTACAAGAGATACTAAGTTTGAAAGTACACAGATGTGCAGCTGATGTGTCAACAAGCACCGGCGCGTCCGGTCACCCCTATGCTGCCTATGTTGCGCTTCTTCATAAGTAAGAGTTCTGCTTCTTTCTAATTAAGATTAATCAAGAACGTGGCAAATGAGCTCCCGTCTGCGAGTTAGTTTGCGATATATCCAGGCAGGATGTGGTTCTATCGTGCGTCCCGCCGCCCCGCATGTTGAACGCCTCCACAGCTGAAGAATTCTCATTCAGCTTTCTGCGATTCCTCATCCTGCTGTTTGCCGTAGTTGCAGCCCGATGCTGCTAGGCAGTCTTGGGTGATGGCCAAAACTGCCGAGGTAGAGGACTGCGCACAGATCTTTCTACCATGAGCTTATTTTCTGCAATGTTGAGTTTGGGCATTGCTGTCGAAGGATGCTTGGAACTTGACGCCTGTCATGCAAGTGATCTCAACGGCTTAGGAGGTGAACCGCATCTTGGACCCCACTGACCAAGATTGGAGTCCGGATCTCAGAGAGCTTTGTCGTGTGGAGGTTGCCTTCAACCGCCTCCTGCATGTAAGCGCAATGAGTTGCAACACATTGTAACTTTGAACTCCCATGCCAGGTTATTCGCACAGCAGGGAGTGAACGCGTCTTCATCTATAACCTATATCTGTATTGTTCAAGCAAGTACTGAGCAGTCGAACTCATAGGCCATAACAAAAAGGGTGTACCAAGCAGATAGAAGTAGAGTCAACCTGTAGGTCCCGGGCAACTTCAACAGGAACGTCTCACCTTAAAGCCTTCAAGGCAGTTCTGGGGGGCAGGAAGCATAGTGAGCCTGATTACATGACATATGGTTATCCGTGAGAGTGAAGGGGAGACAGAGAGGGGTGCATGCTTTCCACCACCTAATTACTATGCTAGATAGTCCTGGCCCTACTCGACATGAAAGCCTCTTCGACTCACCCGTTTTCTGAGGCTGTGTTTCGAACAATGAATGTAAAACACCATAAAATTTCCTTTCAAATACGCAATACTCATGAGCTTCCGCCCCAAGTCAGTGGCACGACGTAAGCCAGCAAGTTTTCAGTTTGCGTTTCGACCCCCTCCCCCCTCTCAGGCCCCAAATCGACGACTGCTCACCCCGAATCAAAATTCCCCCTGACGAGCGAACCCTGCAAGTTTCTACGAAAGCTTTACAACGTGAACAACTCCAGCTTTGAATGGATTGAAGTAGACTCCTTATTCTTGAGGATCCCAAAACAAGCACAGAATTGCGAACATGCCCACCCTACATAGTTACGTTTGCAGGTGTGGACCAGATCACACTCCGACAGCTGCATGCCTCGGCCTTTGCATGACGCTGCCAGATCATGACGTGCCGATGTTTCTGGGCAAAGACATGCAGACTCAACGAGCGCATCAATCAGAGGCAGTGGCTGCCTGCAGACTGCAGTTCACCAAGGCATTATCGAACCGCAGCCGGTCCTCGAAGACGCAGAGCAAGCGAAGCATACAGCCATCGACAAATGCGGCATCGAGCTCAGGATCTGCACCGAAGACCACCAAAGAGCTCAACGCAAGCAGTGCTAGCAGCACGTGACATAATTTCCTGTAAGAGTGTTGTGCTGAGCGTCCCCTCGCAGCACGGGATCCCACACGCATCCTACGAGGCTGAGAAGCCTTCAGCCCAGGCGTCTGCCTCCAAGTCGTGCAGACATGTGCGTGGAGTTAAGCTGTCACTCAGGTGGCCAATACGGAATTACAGAGCCCTCGCTTGGACCACTACCGGAACGGTAACCAAAAACGAAGGTGCATGATAGTTGAATGCCCCATCTGCCCTGGCATGACCGCATCACAGCAGAGGGAAATCGACCTTTTTTGTGAGACTAAGTTGATCGCCTGCCTAGGTCGATCAATACCGTCGATGACGAAAATCAGGCAACAGCAAAGCAATGATGCGAGCAGTGTCTTCCTGGTATGGAATTTAGAGTGCAGGTGCGTCGGATACTCACTGACCTTCTCGGAGAATGGGTCCGGCAGCCAGAGACGAGCAGGGTACTGCGACATAATTGCTGCGACTCAGGTTGCACATGAAGTTATGTTAGGGCACAAGGCCTCTTGCGCGCTCAAGAGTCGCCTAGTTAACATTCTGCGCCAGGACAAGGTGCAGCCGGAAACCCTCGGAGGAAGGGGCTTTGTGGAAGAAGAGGCACCTGTTGAGAATGCTACGCAACGGGAGGTGCTAGCTCTTGCCATGCTTGTGCGGTGGAGGGCATGGTAATGTTGATCCGTGGAAACGAATTTCTGAGACGGAACTGACCACATACTCTGCCTCCGATTCTTGCTTACCGTGGCTCTGCTCCTCAACCTTGCCGTGAAGCTAGCTTGATGTTGGGGGGTCAACAGCTTTCTTAATTGACTGAACTTATTTGGGTCGTCACCTATCTACTTTATGTTTTGTTGGCTATGGGCCATTACCCATCTATATTAGTAATTATTAGTATTTGTGTTTGTGAGGCTCGACAAGTAATAAATCCTATGATCTGCTATTGGATGCTAATGCCCATTCACATCCAGCTTTGTTGCCGTCTAAATATAGTTTATCATTCTTGTGGATCACTATCGTATAGTTTGTTGTTCTTTTTAGATCACTACTCATCGACATAAAACTAACTGGTGCTGAGGGTCACAACCGATCCAAACTCCGTTTTCTATGTCGTGGCGGAATACCCATCCAACTTCAATTCGTTCTTGTCTTCTTGTCAATGCCCATCCGAATTTCCTTTTTGGCAGCTCATGCCAAGATCAATTCAATATTATTGGGGGTCGTGACCTATCCATGTTCAAGCTGCTGTAGCTACAGAACCATTGCCATCCCAATTCGTTCGTTGTTGCGTGCCAATGCCGTCCGGTTGTGGCATAGTATGCAGCTAGAATCACTGTAATGATGTTGTGGGTCCATATCCATCGGAAATCAATTTGATGTTGCAGTTGGGCAAAAAACGTGCAATGTTTTGATGGATGGTCAATATCGATCCAACTCATTTTTCGTTCTTGAGAACCAAATACCACCTAATTTCAGTTTCTTGATATCATGTCCTTATCTTGGATCGAGCTTAAAACATCACGTGTTTTACTCGAAAAACACGACCCTGCATTGCGTTACACTCTCTCTCTCTCTATATATATATATATATGCACATGTTTGCACCATTATGTCGTTTTGTGTTTTAACAGATCTACATGTGTTAGGAACAGCTAAGGCTAAGGGTTTATACCAATAGACTAGTGCTGCCGATATTGCAGCATGCAGCAAACTTGCCAACAAAACCAACAAAGCAACCAGGGACAGGGCAAGAGAACCAAAACCCCCCAAAAAATAAATAGAATAGGGGACTCTCCGGCCACAGATCGCCAAATCTAGGAGTCTCACGGAATTGTTTTTGTTGGTTTCTTTGTGTCTTTTCTCTTTTTGGTTTTTTGTCCGAATGCATTTAGCTGTTTGTTGTGGGCAGCTGCAAGGGCTGTACAGTTCTGTTTCGTTAGCCATCTTTCGATATGGTTTTTTGTGATTCCTAGCCGTGTTTGGTGTGTCTAGGAGCGCGTAAAATACGCGAACAGCGCACTCTCACGGTGTACTGTTTTGTAGAAGTCATAGTACATTGTGCCGGGAATTTAGAACAATTAGTTTGCGGAACCGTCTTGGCAATCTTGGGGGGGAGCAAGATTGCCAAGCAATCTTGGTCATCTTGCCTCTGCCCCACTTGCTCGCCGACTAGTTTACATTTTGGAGACCAAGATTGCAGGCTTGCTTGCAATCTTGCCCCACTTTCTCGCCGACCAGTTTACGTTTGGGAGACCAAGATTGCTTGGAAATCTTGGTCGCAGTCTTGGCCTGAAACGTAACTTAGACGGAGAGACCAAGATTGCAAGATTGCGTGGCAATCTTGCCCAAATAATTGTTCCAAACTCCCGGCACACTGTAATGGCAGTGGTAGTAGTAGTAGTCGTCGTCGTGGTGGTGGTGGTGGTAGTAATAGCAGTAGTGCTAGTATCACTAGTATTCCGACTAGTAGTACTAGTCGAATTCGTGCTGGTACTAGTACTTAGTACCCAGTACCTAGTACCTATTGCCTAGTACCAAGTACTAGTTACTAGTAAATAGAGCAGCATGCCATGCCCAGCGCTGTTTTTCGGCAGAGCCCTGGACCACGCATCCTAATCTGAATATGACCTGTAGTCCTGAAGACTACGCACAAAGAAACAAACACCAAAACATTCACAATGCTGTGCTGATTTAACGGGAACTGAAAAAAGGAACACCTGATTAAAGCATGTGTCACATCACGATCATGGCTTCACGGCCGGTGATGCCGCATTGCATTCCACATGCACCACCCAGAAAGATTTGTTTCCTTTCTCGCCGCAAGGCCCTGCCAAGAAAAGGAACTACGAACATGCTGTGAGCTCGGAGCCGCATTCACTGAGACTGCACAGGAGCAAGGCTATTGCGGGCACAGTCTGGCCAGCTCGAGACCGAAGACGCTGGATCTGCGTATTGTTTCAGTAGCAAGAATTGGCTGACGGAGCTATGTGCACAACCTGTACCAAGCTTCATTTGCCTGCCAAGATCTTCCACACCGGCATGCCTGGCATGGCATTGGGCGCGATGGACCTCGTCAGATTAAGGGAAATGCAGCACAATAATATTGGACAGGAGTGATATGGAATGGCTCGCGAAACATACAGTGTGCTTCGACCCGAATCGAAAGGAACGGATGCAGGCAGCAATGAACCGCTACATCGATTGCAGGCATATGGCGCCGACCTCGCCGGCATGCCGTTGCAATGGCCGACGACAGGTGCGCCGTCAGATGGCAGAGTGGTACACCACAATGACGGCCCCCCCAAAAGACTGCTGAGGCGTGGCTGCTGGTGCGAATGCTATGTCGTCGTCCAATCCAGGGTACACCATTCCAAGCCGGGGCCTGTAGTGTTTTTGACCGGGGTGGCTCGGGTGTTGTCCGTTGATATGCGTGATGCCGTTTGCGAGTTCGGCAGGCTCCCGGCTTTGAGCACGGATGGGTTGGTGCCGCGGGGGGGGGGGGGGGGGGGGGAGGACGGCTACAAAATGGTGAGTGCCGGATGATGTTTTGCGGAAGTTCATTGTGTTGTTGTTGCCCCCAGAAAACTTCATCCTGCCAGAACTTGGCAAGCCAGTGATGATCCAACATTTCCGGCAAAGGCCCAAACCTAAAGGACCGCCGTAAGCCAGACTGCAGGCAAGGCCCGCTGATTGTTTCTGTAATGGCTGTTTTGTGTTTGGAACCTTCCCCACTTCACCTTGACACGCCTGTGTGTTTTAAAGCTTGCTTGCATCCTGAATCCAACGGGTTCTGTCAAGGACCCACGCGGGTCAAACAAACTCCGCTTGGACTTGGCTCGGAGCTGAGAGTTGTGTTTTTGCAAAAATGCTACCACAAGAAGCTGCCAATTATTTTCAAGCTCACAAAGGTTTTCTGCCCACTGCTGGCCATTTCGACCGAACGATGTTTGTTGCGAAGCTTTGACACTGAGCCGAGATTCCCCGGGAACATCCCTTAGGCGTAGATTTGCTCAATGCTGGTGTCGCGGGCGGACATGAACCTGCGACTGTCGAGGTGCTCGGTTTGCGTATGTGTTTGTTGTTTCATTCGTCGGCTAGATTCGTGAGGTGCAGATTGTTTCCACATGGTTGCGCAAGCCGTAGAAGCCAAGCGGGGAAAAGATAGTCTTGATGCAGCAGGACTTGGATTGGCGGGGTGTGCAGCTTCGCACTTGCCAGGTCAGTGCATCATCTCCGGCCGGGGCCTCGATGCCTCGGCTCAAGTTCTGGAGTTCGGCAGGATCCCAGGCTTGTTGAGCTTAGTGTGGTTCAATGTTAGAGTCTAGCCCCCATCGCGGTTTTATCCTAGTTTTAGAGAGTGAGCGGCGAACAAATTTTCCAGAGTGCTACAACCGAAAGCCTCTCAGAATAGGAGAGATGTTTTTCCGCACTTTTCGCCCCCCCCCCCCCCTCCTTCCATATCCCTGAGTTCGGACAGCATGTCTCCTTATATCCTAGCCCATGCCCTTACCGACTCAGGCGTCTACGTGTTTTCTGCAATTGTTTGTTGGTCGATGCATTGAAAGTTCTGCACTTTATATTTTAAAGGAGGGCAGAAGGATGCTGCGTCACTGTCGAATAGCTTAGTATGTTTTGGCTTACATTATTCGGTAGCTTGCTTGCATTTGCTTACCAGCTTTGGAACGTTTCCATCGCTTTTTGTTGCTAGGATTCGTGGCCGTTTGGCGTTTCTACATTTTGGCGGTGGTTTCGTTTGTGCTTCTAGTCTCGCTTGCTTCGCAGTATTTTGGCTCGCATGGCCTTCGAGCAGGGGCTCCATGATATTTTGGTTTCTTGAGCTTCTTGTTTTGCTTGTGTCTTTGGCCCTGATTTTGATAAGTTCTGTTGTGGTCTTGGTGGTTTCTTTGTTTGCTGCTTCTCAAGCTTCACACGGCGCTGTATTCGTTATGCTCGTAATTACGCCCTTTCCCAACCCCCTTCGCTGACTTTTCGCTAAGCATGCTTCAATAAGATGAATGTCACATGCAATATCATACCTTGATATCTTATCATATCATATCAGACGGTATCGCAAAGCATCATATAAGATCATACAGGTGATATCGTAACATAAAGCACCACGTTATGTCAGATCACATTGTGCCGTGTCATGCTGATTGAGTTTATGAGGGCACAAATAACATGACATCTGGTATAGCGCAGTATGACCCAATATAGTACAGTATAACGGCTATACAATGTAATATAGTTAGATATAACACAGCAGAATGTAATTGGAACAGGGGTAAACAGGGCAGAACAGGCTACACTGGAACCGAACAAATACAACAGAAAAAAGCAGCACAGGCAAGATGATCGCACCACCACTCTGCGTATCCCGCCGTTGGTTAGAGTTGGATCAGTTGGCACACGTGAACCCTTGAGGCCTGACTCTGGCAAACCCTGTCACGATTGCTACGTTTGAGCCCCTACATCAGTAAACGAAATAGTAGCACCACCGTAGAGAACAGTCCCAATCATTTGAGAGCTTCCTGTGTTAAAGAACACAACAGCAAGGTGCACAAACTCGTGGAGCCACCACATCTTTTGCGGACAGCCTGAGCCTTAGTGTTCTGCTCATTGAATGGATCCGGGAAGAGATGATCGTTGCGGTTCTTCTTGTAGTGCATTCTGTCATGAACCTTTAAGTTTTTGCTCCAGAGGCATTCAGAGATTCAGAGTTCATGATGATCGGAGTTTACTGTCAGCATAGGGGTTGTTCACGATGCTGAGGCACTGGAGTGTACGGAAGATGATCAGGACGACGAGGCCTTGTTTCACAACAGGTTAGAAATCGATGGAAACGAAAAGCTTGTGCTGGAACAGCTGCTTGTCATTGTTTTCGGTAGGCCAGCGAAAGTGGGGTTATTTCATAACAGGTTGAAGACCTCTCTTTGCTGCACAGATTCGAGGGGTAGCAGTTGTCGCTCCCTTTGCAGGATGGAATTTGGCCGCTGGCCTGCCTCTTACAGCTCGCCACGTTTGTCATCTTGAATGCTTTGGAGGGCTCGGTTTGGCAGAGATACTCAGCATGCTTCCTCGTTTGTGCACCACAACCTTGCACACGTGCAGACCGCGGATCAAGAGAAGCTGAGCCAATTCGGTATTGCTACTTCAGAGATAGCCTGAAAAGCAGTTTTTGGCCTGCGAGATATGTAGAGACTATAGAGGCGAATACTTCGTTTTTTTGCACAGCTGCCTCACCTTGAATCCCACAGCCGACAGCCATACCGAGAGCCACAAGTGGGTTTGCAAAGAATGCCTCCTTGTCCAGTCCCATGGCATCCTCCGAGCTGTCATTGCTGCCCCTGAAACCTGGGGCGCGGCAAGTTTTCGTGGTTTTTGGGGAGTTGTAAGACAAGACAAGGCTGACTGCAGCGCCTAGTTTGTTGATTTAGTTCATTACTTCGTTCCGCAAGACATGTTCTCGGGATTTCGCACACTCGCCCGGGAGAAGGCATCCGATTCGAACTGAGAAGTTCTCCCATGCATGCATGTGTCCACGTAGACACGATATTTTCTGCACTGAGCTTCCTAATTCTGGCTGCTGGGTTCTCCCATACTCATTGCTGCCCAATGGCGCAGGATCAGCTGTGGCGGCGAATCGCAGATGGCCGCTCAGCATCACGAAATCCAGAAAGCTGCGGTTTTGCGGGCAGTTCACGTGATAGTGTGCTTTGTTGAGCTTAATTTGCCCATCGCGTTACCATGGACTGCAAGCTCCAAACATGCCCAGGCACTTGCTGGCATGCATTGCCAGATTCCCAGTCTTTTTGACCAGATATCCCATGCACGCCCTGCTGGTTGCATGCGTTTTGGTTGTCACACAGGGTTAAGTCGTCCTGGTTCTATTGGGTGTGGGATGTATCAAGAAGGCACCCTTCTTCGGACGCCTGGTGCCTTCTAAGCTGTGACATGTGGCCCAAGCACACCTGCAGGCCATTCTTGTGTGCGTGTGTGTACGTGAGGTATGTGGGCCAATTCCTGCTCACCGCCTGCGAGGATGGTGCAGAGCTGTCAATATTCGGAGAGGGCGCCGAGCAGCTACCTCCGCGACTTGGCAGCCTTGTGTGTCGTAGAATCGCTGGAGATGATTCTTCACTCATACCGCGCACGATGGCCATTTTCTGTAGCTGTATGTAATGATTCAGCCCAGCCGAGGTGCGTGGTGGCAGTGCAATTCCTCGAAGGGTCCCGGGGATCAGTTTGCAGGCATGCCTGGCCCGCAGGCTGCTGTTTCCGCGGCAGATCAAACCAAGTTTTTCGAGACTGATTTGAGGATTCCATTGGCAGACTTCGTCGATGCTTCCAAAGGCCCAGGCGAAGTTGCCGTACAGTGTTGACAGACAGCACGAAAGGTCGTGGTCGTAAGAGGCCGCCTTCGCTTTTGTGCTACTGTAAGCTTTGTGGTTCTGTGCGTTGCCGTGTCATTCGCGGTTTGTATCGTGACTCTTGCGTTTTTTTGCATTCGGTACATGGATAAAACTTCTCCCTTAAAGAAGCTGCGTTGACAGCTTCACACAACACCCTCGGCCAGATGAGCTTGCGGAGACCACGTACCCGTATGTTGAGAGTGCTTGCTGCTGCCCTCATCCCCGAAGTCTGAAACCTGTAGCAGTGCCAGCTCTGCTGCCGTTTGCATGGCGTGTCAGATTGACCGTGGCAGTACTGGAATCATGGACACATGCATGGAAGATCATGGAGGTGTACCTTGAAGCTTGCATCAGCTTGTTGTAGGCATGTCGCCTCTCAGGCCTAATCAGTGCAGGTCCACCGACACCTCATGATGACCACAATCACGCATCATTGTGCTACGGTATCCTGCAAGGTGACTGCGCAGACCTTGACGATTGCTCCAGCCCTGCTAGAGCACCGCGCATGCAGCTGACGAGTCGACCTGAAGCCGGAATTGAGATGCTAGCTTTCAGAGAAGGGTACTCTCAGCCTTCACGCAGCAACTGCAGCGCTCGAAGCATGCAAGGTAACAGCTGCAGACATCGTGTGGAACTTGGCTACTGGATGCCTGGTGTGTGCTCGTGCAAAGGTTTGAGAAGTGTTTGTAGCGCATTGTAACATGCTCGATTCCAGCACTGAGGCATGATGGGAGAATATGGAAGATAATTATTGAAAACATAGCGCTTGCTGGAGAATCTGGGCATCAGAGCTTTTGATTGCTCCTGCCCAGTCCGTTCGGCTCTACACGCGAAGACCGCGTGGACGCCGAGCAGCTGTGGCGCGAGCGCTGATGGCCATCGGAGTCCAGGCCAGGCTTGGCAGCCGCTTCAGGAAGGCAAACGCCCTCATAGCCGGGTGCTGCAAGTGCTCAGTGCTCAGCTAGCGATTTCGGCGCTCATGATAGTGAGTGCGAAAATCTATGCCCAGCAGGTGGATTTGGCGGCTGTCAGCAGCCAGCACGAAGACTCAGAACAAGGCATGCTGGAGGCTTGAGTATAGAGATCTCAAACTAGTCTGCCACATTCTTCATCGTTGAATGACATGAAGAATGGCATCGGCGGCAATCCGAGGCCAGAGCTGCTACCTTGGTGGGCCATCTTTGATGAGGCGGAGACTTTCCAGCCAGGGCGCCTCGCCTACCTTGGCAGTGTTGCCAGAGCACGCAGTTTCCCCGCTTCACGAAAGGACACGGTTGCAAGTTGTTCATGTGGCTTCAGGTAACTGCTACTCAAAGTCAGAGACTATGGTGAGGCTTTGCACATCTCGCCGCCGCGCAGTTCGCTATCGCTTGTCACCCAAGGCGGTGGAAGCTTTTTGACAGGTTACAACCATGCAAGCTGAGCTGACACGAGCCCACAGGTCCGTTCGACGTCTCAATGCAACTGTGAACAGATTCAACAGGTGGTTACAGACGTGTACCTCTACCCCCAATGCAGATCCATGGGTTTGCTGCAGAATCGCTACTTACCGTGGCCGTTACGACTCAAGGTCGGCTAGTGAAGCAAGTCGTCAGTTCGCCGAGTCGTCGGGATTCGATTGTTTCGCCGATTGGATCGTCATGGGCATAGCAGGTTTGTTACTTGCTAATTACTGCTACTAGAAGGCTTGATCTTGTATTGTATCATGCATGGCTCTGCTGCTAGGTTCCATCACAGGCATTCACAGTATGAGTCCCGACTGCTGAAAACATGCCTCGCCAACTTGCGCAACTCCACCCTACATCAGGGGATTTGTTGCGGATACCGTGGCTTGATGAGCCCAACATGAAATCATCAATCTGCATAGTGCGGTGGCAGTGTGTCAGAAGCTCAGCTGCCTGAAGCCATGGAAAGCCTCCGAAATCGCCTGCCGCTGGTTGGCACGGGGCTCTAGACCAGGGATGGCACGTGCCTGATCCGCATTGCATGGGCATTGCTTGAGACTTATTGAAGAACTCGTTGCCAGAGAGCCGAACTGCTGTTTGTGCCTTGTTCCTCTTTGGGATCAACTGCCTCTGTGCTCATAATTACGACACCGAATAAGCGTCACAGACACTGGCAGACCCAGATGGCAGCAAACAGGCATCAATGACGCGGCGATGGCTTCCTCTATGTCTCCCAAGTGCTGGCCCTACCTACGGATTCAGGGGCAGAGTGTGAAAACCGATTGGGTCTTGGGCCAGGGCTGGTCGGAACACCGATGCCAGGAAGACAAGCTCGAGCTCGAGGTCGCTCCGCCGCTCACCCTCCATGGATTTCGATGAGCGCTTGCCGCATTTAATGCGGGTTTGCTGCAGAATCGTTTCGCTTGGTCTGGTTGGCCCATTGCTACAGGGGAAGCTGGGATGTGGCAAGCTCAAGCTTGCAGACTCTCAGGAGCTGCATCCTCACATGATGTACGGGGCGCTTATGTCCTTCCTGGATTCTCTGTATCGCTCCAGCTGGGATGTGGTGCCATCTGTCGTGCCTCTTGGTGGCACAGTTTCAGAGCTCACACCAGCACGGCGTCGTAGTCATTGTCAAGGTCCGCAAGGGTGGTGGCACTGGCATTGTTGATTCCAGCTCCTCGGAATTCAGAGATCAATTAAGTTGCCGCTTACATGACATGCCAGACATGCAGAAGCTCCAACCACGTCAGACAAGTTTTGGTCTGCCGGCAGAGTTGCACTCACCAGGTGATGTTCGTCGTGTTCCCGCTGATTGTTTTGGAGCGCATCGTGGAGATCACAACGGTTTTAATTGCCCCGGCCTGAGTCTTCGAGTGTGCGACAGACAGTGCTGGGGCCGAAGCGATGTGTCACGAGAAACCTAAGCCACTGCTAATCTATAAGGCTTGGCCTGGGGAAAAATGTTCCGAGCTCCTTCAGCTCGGTGTGGGGGGGGTTCTGCGCATGATCCGGGCTGACCATGTTCAGCTTTTTAGACGAACAGCATTGACTGGAGGTTTTGAGAATCCTCAGTTAGAACTTTTAAATCAGCTTGAGTTAAACGCATGTTGTCATAGTGTATTCTGGCTTATCATCATAAAGAACCCCACATGGCACTGTGAATAAAGCAACTACTCGTTGATGCTTCAGGTCCTGGCAGAGGCATCATTTTTCCTATGGCTGCGCAGACTGCGCTCTCGCCTCGATTTGGTGAGGCCAATGAGTCAGAGGCTGCTGCCTGTCCAGCCGCATGCTTCCTGGCACCCATGTTTACATCTCTGCAGACCATATTGCGTATATTTCAGTAGTGGTGCTGGTGCTGGTACTGGTAACTGCTAGTGACTGGTAGTGGTGGTAGCAGCAGCAGTAGCAGCAGCGGTAGCAGTGTCAGTTAGTGTTAGCAGTAGTAATAGTCGTCGTCGTCGTCGTCCTAGTATTAGCAGTAGTAGCAGCAGCAGCAGCAGCAGCAGCAGCAGCAGCAGCAGCAGTAGTAGTAGTAGTAGTAGGTGTAGGAGTAGGAGTAGGAGTAGGAGTAGGAGTAGGAGTAGGAGTAGGAGTAGGAGTA
>CAJNDV010035996.1:198208-222281 GCA_905221635.1 Symbiodinium sp. CCMP2456
GTTTCCTCGGTTTGGGTCTGGATAACTGTATCGTAAGAATAATTGTAACAACTATTGCTAAGCTTATTCTGGTTCTCATTGTTTGCCCCCCTCTCAGACAGTCTTAATGCCGACCCCCTCACCCAAACCGCCTCCTTTCCCCGACACATTTACTGAGAAGAATGGGATTAACAATGGACGGGGAAGCCAATTCCCCGTAAAAATACTTATAATCATGCCGACCCCCGACCCCCCGTCCCCAGGCAGGACCACCCGAAACAATAACAGCAATAATCACGAAATGGGAAATCACTTCATAGTAACCGTTCTCCCCCCTCCCCAGGCGAGGCTTCTCACCTTGCGCACACGTCGTCGTCCTGCAAGTCCGAGTGCTTGCTCGTACGGTCGCCGTCGTCCTAGTCGCATCAGTGCTGGTTAGTGAGTGGCACAGGGGTCGTCGTAGTCGTAGTGGCAGTGCAGAGCTCCTTACTTTCGCATCGCCCAACCCTCACTGCCGGAGCAACAGAATCTTACTTAGCAGCTGCACCCGACGCATTCTGGGCCTGGTAGTTGCACGTGCAACAGTGCCCTCTACAGGCAGTCAGAAATTGAAAGCCTGGCCCAAGGCATGTTGTGAAAGCGTGCTGCCACCGGAGGCCTGCAGATCTTCTGTTGTGTCCCGAACGATGCGTGCAAAATAGTCGTCGGTAAGCTTGCTTGTGCTGGACGCGCGGAGCATCTTGCTTCAGCCGTAGATGCAAGCGGACCCAAGCTCGCAGATACTCATTTCATGCTTGGCTTGGGCTTAGAGTTGAGTTAAAGGACTACAGCTGGGGCCATCTGCAGTATTGCACAGGTATGGTATCGCAAGCGACAGAGCACGCAAGGCTACTTGCCGAAGGACCCGTGATCCTTCGGCCATCTCTGCTCTGCAGGTGATGGCCGAGGCACTCTCGGCGATGCTGCAAGCGCACGGTCACCGCCAGGCCCGGAACGGGATGTCAATGGCTGAGGCCAGAGTGGCATAGAACCTAGAGAGGCCACTGAGGTTCCATGACAGCGTTTCGGGAGACATCAGAAGATGGCCTTGAGCTGTGTTGCTGCAGGCGATCTTCATTTCACATTCTTACGGCACCTTCTTGATGAGCTGGGTGCTCCAGTTCAGGAGAGTGGGGGGGAAAATGGCGTAAGTGTTGCACGCAAGGCATTGAGGTCTCGATGGGCTGTAGAAACAGAAACATGAGAATTGCAGTGCTATGAGTGTGTTGGTGTTTGTGCAGAATGATCGGCAAGCACGAAAGGTGGCGGCCTGTCGCACCAGCCAGGAGGGACTTCGTTGCAAAGGCAGTTCTGCTGGATCCGGTGGCGTTGCTTCTTGCGCAGCCGGACGTCGCTTACAACTTCCTGTACAGGCTGGTGGATCTGCATCGCAGTGTCACCTAGAGTCACCCACTATATTTGGTTGATCTTGATGGGATTAATCGAAGGGCCATCAAAGCGGTGCTGTCATGTGCTTCTGAGCTTTCTTGGAGCTGCCCTCCTTCCAAAGACTTCGGACTGCAACCCGTGCCGCTTCAGGCAGCCTGATCAGCCGATGCTCATGTTTGCGGCGCATTTTGCTACTTGGCTAGCGGCTAACATGGTACGTTGAGTACATTCCAAGTCATGTCAAGGCTAGATAGGCAAGGCCCCATTTGGAACTTGAGAATTTGACGGAACACGGTGATATCTTTGTTGGAGTTGTTAAGACATCGCTCAACCGAAGCTGTTGCAGTGTAACACCGGTTGAAACATTTCTTTTCGGTTTTTTCGCACGATCCTCGAAGACCGGACTTCGCGCACTCCATTCCACGATGCACACAAGCGCGCCATTGAGAGTGCCGTCAGGGGCCAAACGGCCCCATGCCAATTCCCATGCCTACCCTGGTCACTTCCAGAACGTTCGCATGCTGACTAGCGACGACACTCGCAGCTTGATTCACACCTGAGCGGAAGGTAATAGTTAAAGCTGCTTACCAGCTGTCCGGGAGCTTCGTGGGTCGTGAATCTACTGACCCAAAGCCCAACACTGAAAGGAGCACGGACGTGGGCCACCGTTTTCTTCAAGCATGTACAGCCGGGTGCAAAGCGCAACGCCACACTGCACAGTGGCAGTGGCCTTCCAAGCTAAAACGGTGCTGAAGGGCCTTGTGGCGTTCAGCACGTGGAACGAACCCAAAGGCTAGGACAGAGGGAACTCTTGGACTGGACGGCAAGTGACAATTCAGTGTCAGGAGCAACAGGAGCAATCCATCGCGGAGCACCCGTGGCCCAAAAGAGTGCGAGCAGCTTGCGTGGGGGGACTCCCTTCGGGAGCCCAGCGAAGGAGGATGGACCACGAAGAGCTTCAAGATGCATATCGGAAGCATGAAAACCGTACCTGGTGGACATCAAGACATGCATGAGGGCTGCGTTGAGAACTGATTATCAGAAAGCACAGCGGCAGTGAGCCTTTGTTGCGGTTTTGCGTGAAGCACTTTAAAGTTTAAACAGTAATCAGTAACCCAATTCAACGATTATCAGAGCACTGTGCAACTGCACCGTGGTGAAGCCTGGAATCAGCTCTATTTGCTCGCTGCGCTATCCATCAGAATCAACGGAAGCAAGAGACTGACTCCAGCTCAACGCCTCTGACAGTCTTAGAGCTAGCGGCAAGCAGATACTGCGAATGGTCGAAGCGTCTTCACGCCAGGTCAGATGGGAGCTCTTTTCAGCCCACGTGTTAATGCGCAGCCTACCCAGCGAGCTTTCTCGAGCAGCAGTCTCTGTGGGAGTAGCCCAGCAGTCCTTGATCTTGCCTTCAGTCTCCTTTAAAGTCGCCGCGCCTACACGACGGTGACATTCATGTGAGGTCACTTCTACTGGCACCACAATGTGCTTTGGAAAGAGGACTTGCCTCCCAACTCGCTGGTGGCTGCTTGGTCCAACATATGTCCAACATTGTAATCTCAGCAAACTTCAGCCCGATCGACGGTAAAGAAATGAGGTGCTCGATGAGCAGGGTTGCATGCTGAAGTTGCTCCAATGCCAAGGTGCTTTCCAGCCATGATGACATTTGCACCTCGGTTGGAATTGGCGCCGACAGGGAGATGAGAGAGGATGAGAGGCGGGTGCTCAGACTGCCTCAGGGGGGTGAGGCCTGAAACAGAAGTTCTGCATAGTTTAGCGCAGACCTCTTGTAGCAAGTACAGGAGGCAGTAGAGTCGAGGAGCGCCCTTGCCATGAGAGGGGGAAGGGGATGCGAGGACCGAAGAAAGGAAGGGGGGCAGAACGGGTATTCACAGAAGCAAAGACTGTAAGGCACCATGATGGCCATGGTGAATCGGGTCATCTCTTGTCGAACTGCGGGTGAATGAGGAGGAGGTGCATTAAACGGTTGTCCGTCTTCTGCGTGACCAGACCCGCGAAAAGAGTGCTAAAACTTGGGCGCTGATGGTCAGTAAGCCAGAGATGCCAGAGAGTGGTTGTCACAGACGCGCTGAAGTAAGACCCGCCCCTTTTCACCAACGTGTCGTTTTACTGAAGATGGGCAGCTGCACCTCTGTATCACCAAGGGGCGAGCTCCAGCCTTTCAACCATTCCATGACTCTGAGGCAACTCGCACTATGTGCGCCGCTATCTGGAGGACCACCAGCGTCAAGAAGCCGCTGCGAAGTCGAAGCTGAGAGCTTAGAGAGCTGGCGCAAGCTCAATCTGAAATCTGGTCACATACGCAGGTGTTTGTTCAACACGGCTTCTAAACATTTCAAGCTAGGAGCACATTGGTGATGTCTAGGCCCGAGCGTTTATCTTGCAAACCGAGGCTGCAAGTGCTGTGGCTTGACGGCTTTTTTCACGGTGACTCGGATTCTGAAAGCCAGGATTGGCCCGCAGCGCCCGGGCGGAGCCCCCATCGTAGGCCTTCTGTGCTATGACGCCGATAGCTGTGACGCCTTCCCCGGCCCAACCATCACCGCCGACCTTGGTCGAAGGATCCGGCAAGGTAGGTTTGAACATGCCCTTGCATAGCTGTTTGCAATTGGGCCTGCAACTCGAAGAAAACGAATCGAAGAAGAACAGACCCTTTCTTGTTTAGCCCGGCAAGCAGATCGAGATTCGAAAGGACCGACGTGGTGTTAAAGCGCTGCGGCCGCATGTTTCGCCGTCAGGACGGCTCCTCGTACAAGGAAGCACATACAACTTAGTTTCACTGTTTAATGTCTAGGAAGCTAGCAGGCCCGAGGAACTGGGACCCACCGGAATTTTGCACGCATCAGAAGATAGATAGAAAGCATGGCACGAACCGACTGTCCGATGTTCCGCTGAATCCTAGAATCTAGAAGACGAAAAGCAGCAAGAAAGGGTACAACAACAGCACTAGCAGCAATAATGAAAACAAGACTGACGACACGAGAAAGACGACGGGAACTGCCACGACTCCAGGAAAACAGCGCTCCTCTCTGTCACCCCAACGCCCTGAAGGAAATCTCTCCATCATACTTGTCTTTCGAGGCTTCTGAAGACGGGGAAGTTATATGCTCGTGTGACTCGTATGCTAGTGCAGAAAATAGAAGGAACCTGATACTGCAACAGGTGTTTGCATCCCGATCCACCCAGGTGGGATCCTTCTGAGCCCAGCGGCGCAGACACAAGTCCTCGAGTTGATCTGAGTTTCGTCGAAGAGCGTCAGGGACTGCAAGGGCCGTAAATATTTTCCACACAAGATTATGAATGTCCTGGTAGGGTTCAGTGATCACATGATTGTTCAAGATTGCTCGGTGCGAGACTTCCCGGAAGCACGAAAGACTTGCGAACCCACCGGGGCTGAGGAGCCCCAGAAAGCTGGACGATAGCGACCCAGGTTGTTTGCTTCTTGAATTAAATTGGCATGCCTCTCCAAAGGAGCTTAAGAGAAGCTCGTGCGCAAACGGCACTTTGAGCTTTTGGCGAAGTCATGGCAAAGTCCTAAACCGAGGGCAAAAAGAACCTGTCAAGCCTGCAAGGAATTCTGCGCTTAGAATCAGTTGGACATTTGACAGGCATCTAGCATCTAGATATCCACTGAAGCAGCAAGCCCACAGATCTCTCCAGCGCCTGGACTGAAGTTTTTCCACTGCGATTGGCTTTGCCACTGAGCTCGCACTCTCTATCCCAGCCAAGATGCAAATTTCGCAGGCGGAAGGCAGCGCTGTGCCTCCCCAGCTGCTGGACGCCGTCCCTTGGCACCGAAAGATGAAGACTTCGATATGAAAGTTTCTCACTTAACGTACATTCGCTTTCATCAAACAGGGTTGTCTTGCAGAGATGCTGGCTTTCCCAATGATAATTCTGTTCGCTTTCGCTGCTAGGTCTTGGCCGGAGGAGCGGCTACTTGCCTGGAACTACGTAGGCCTTGCTTCGTCGTTGTGGTACTGCCACTAACCGACATGCTCCAAGAAGTTGATCCGAAGGAGAGTTGCCGAGATGTTGAACCGGTGTGACAATGTGACCTTGCATTCTTAGTATGCAAAGACTGCTGTGAGCTGCAAGCATTGTGAGTGAGGGCTTGCAAGGACTGGACTGATCTCAGGTTGTGCGCCAGGGCCGGGTTGTCCTTCGAGGATTACGGCTGGTTAAGGTCCACTTTCGGACACGCTTGTGATCAGTGAAACACGGTTCTCTTCTGCCATGTATAACGAGCAGGCACGGCAACTTGTGCAAAGGCGCACGCATTTTGGAGACAAGTGCTGCCAGTGGAGAGCCCAACCCGTGAAAGACACCACTGGAAGACGAGACCAGGGCTACATCTCCAGATTCCCCCCACGAAATGGCGACTGCTGTCGCGCGAAACCACAGGCCAGAGCCAGGGAGGCCACGGCGTGCCTCAGGGACGGCTTGCCAGAGTCAGAGGGCCGGTATGAGGGGGAGGCAGGGAGCCAAAAAGCTTAAAAGCTTGGCCACTCAGCCCGAAAAAATGAAGGGACCCCCTACCCCACAAAAATGAACCAGCTCCCGAACTACCTGGCAAGCACGGGTACCAGCCGCTGTTCTCAGTCGTATTCACATTATTCCGAATGCACGTTGGAACGCCATGGTGCTACTATGCCGCATGGGAATGACAATGATCAGTATCTCCTGGCAGCAAGTTCTCGACACGCCAGGCCTTGCGTGTTGGCAAGGCCGCTGGTGCGCTTGTTTCAGCAGGTCCGCCTGTCGCGGCTGTCGAGACGCAGGGTAAAATTGGCTGGCTTTGCCTGCTTTGTATGCCCACCTAGGAGTCAGAGAATCGATGGCCCCACGACATAAGAAAGTGCATTGGACGAGATCCTTGGACTCTAGGCGTTGGGATCCAGCTGCAACTTTCAGATCTTAGCTTTGCACAAACCGGGTTACGATCAAGTGGTGGACGTTCCACATCCTTTCATGACATTGCCTTGCGATCCTTCCACAAGTTGGATGAAGGAGGGCGTGCAGGCAAGAACCTGCTGCCTAGCGCTGCATTGCTGTTATGCGACAGGCACGAGCTGGGCCAACCTGGGAGGCTTCGTTGGCCAGGTCACTGTGGTTTGCATGCCGCAAAGCTGTTCCACAGGTTTCTGCGCACGTTCAGACTGCTGGTTTGGCACAGGCCATAGCTGGAAGCCTTCTCGACGATGGCAACTCAACAACCGCGATGGCTACGGCCCTTCGAACTTGTTTAACAGTGACAGCGGGGGCAGATTGCAAAGTTAGCATTCAGCTCCGTTAAGGGCAGTTTTGTTTATCTGGCCCAGCTGGATTGAAGACGGCGGCATGAAAAAACTTGAAGAATCCGGAAGCATGAACGTCTTGAGTCTCGAGCACCTGTGGCAGCAAGCGCTTGCAAACGCCGTGCTACGTGCCCATCGCCTCCTCTTAGTCCCACATGCAGTCGGATAGGACTTATATGCCGAGTGATACATTGTGCCATTGAAGCAATTTGAGCAGGCAGCCGGAGGCTGGGCTGGAGGCTTGGCAGGCTGGCGCATGCCTGGTTGAACCAGGGATGAACTGGGCGATTTCACTGACATGGCTATAGCCACATGGTAACTTTTCATGCTCATGTGGTCGGGCTACGTCGGGCTTCGATTGCCTCATCGACTCATCGTGCAACGGTAGCTAACTCTGTTTCACAGGAAGCGGAGTTGCAGCTGCTGCTGCCTCCAGCCTGGGCATTGAGGCAGCAGGGGCACAGACTGTCACGCGTGTGCTGGGGCATTAATTTGGCCTTGCAGATGTCTGCGAAATGGTTTCAACATGCTTCAGCTTTTGGGGTCAGCGGCCTTTGATTCAGTGTCCTCTGGCGAGGTGCTAACTCCAGCTACTCCGCACAACCGGTCTGTGATGTCTACTTAATCTAGCTGGTGAACTCAGTAACTCTTGCTCCGACAAGGCCCTGGGTGCCGGCTCTGTGGCTGGAGGCTTGGTGGTGTGCGGCTCTCTCAGCGCTGTGGGCGCACCTTGGCGGCAGGGCACTTGGGTCCCACGCCAGTGCTGGGCTGGAGCGCAAAGAAAGCGAGAGTTTCGACTGCATTCCCCCAAGGCGGTGGCCGGCGCCGGCCTGGCCTTCGCCGTGAAGCGTCTCTTGGTGGCCGACAAGGTGCCTTATGTGTATCGACCGATGCGTCGAAGCCATTTCTTCATTTGGTTACCTGGTGTTTGGCTCTAGTGGATATGGGTGCCCGTGGATCATACCTAATGATCCAATGCCTTCTGCTTCAATGGTGTTTGCCCTTCGTCTCATCAGGGTGCGCAGCCCGACCGGAGCGCCGAGTTCCTTGGCTTGGCTACAGTGCAGAGATGTGCAGAGTCGACAGGCAAGTAAGGGTTTTTTTGGTCTCTTGAGTTCGGGGGCTGCTCAGTAACTATTCTGGGCCATTCTGGGCACGGATGTCCTGAGCATTCGCGAGCTCAGATTTCTCCCAAGAGGCATTCGCGGGTCTGCGGCATTGCATGTGTTGCCTTTCCTCCTTTTCTGCATTTTCCCGAACTCGTCACCCATCTATCCGTACACTGTGCAAAGGCGCGCTCGCGCCTGCGTACACTATTGCCGTATCCTGACGTCCTGCCATGTACACCCTTGCAGACTCCCCCAGCATGGGGGAGGCTGGCCCGCCTGTGAAAAGTCTTTTGGACACATGAAGATAGCGGAAAAAGTCTTGATGGCGGAGACGCACATCGGTCACTTGGGGTGCAAATATGTTAAACACAGATAAAGACAGACTTTCTCGCCCAGAGGGCCTACAAGAAGCCGACACTTCATTCATCAAGTCTTGAGGCGACGTCCCATAGATTTTGCACCAGTCTCGATGCTCCTGCTTCAGACATGGGACCCAATGCAGCTTTTCTTTCTTTCTGTCTTATGAAGCATGTCCTTGCAAGCTTCGCTGACTATCTGCCGCACGAATGGTGCACAAAGTAGCTTCAATACTACAAGAAATAGCAGCCTTCCTAGACGTTCATGAAAGGGTTACTGTACCACAAGCCTATCGCAGTTGAAGCTGAGATACTTTGACTGTCCTCTACGTCTTCTCGGCAGCGCAGATGATGCGACCAAGATGCAACAAATGGTTTGATCACATCCACTGCGCCGGCTGAGCCATCGTTGCCGATAGGTAATCACATTGTCCATGCAGTTGTGATGCCCCATGGCCCCATGGTTTGACCAACTGTGTCCGTGAAGTCCCGATGTGCATCTCAGGTCTTTCACCTTTTCGGCGCAAGCCTCGAGTTCCCTCCAGAAGACGGACACTCTGACCAACAGGGGGCTGAGGGGGCTGGATTTTAGGGATGGGATTCGGCCTACAGTTTCGCTGGAAGAAGCCGGGCCCCAGAACCCGACTTTATCGCGGAGTCGCGAGCCTCAGCCACATGCCGCATGTGTCTTGCAGCTCCCTAGGAGTCGTCACAAATGGTGAGACCGAAGAGACGCCGCTTGTCTTTCGTAGAATTCCGTAGCGTTTTGGCACACTGTCACGACATTTCCGCAAATTTGCTTTGGACCCTGATTGTAGCTGCTGTAGGAGGCCACATATTCCGTCTTCACATGATGGTAGCGCAGCACGTCGTCTGGCAGGCCACGCTTGGCCGCCGCAGGGTGGTATGCAGTGAGAGTGTCAGGGCCATTGCCGGCAGACTGATGCCCGTGCAAAAAGACTTGCCATCACATGACGAGAATCAGCGTCCCGAGTGCCTGCGACAGTTCACATGACTCGTGAAAGTGTGTCTCGGTGTTTCTGCTAAGACGTATACCTGACTGTACTTATTCGCTGGCGGCAGTCCGGATCGTTTGGATCACTACCAGTCTTACAGAGCTGGTCATGAGACCATCTTTGAGGAAACGGAGCTACCAACAAACCGGAAGCTGCACTCCTTCGGCGAGCTTGTGCCTTGGGAGCTGCTGTGTGTGCAAGAGCCTCCGCAGATCTCTGTGACATTCCGAATCAACAGCTCTCTCACAGACTTGCTCCTAGGTTCCACGGCGGACGAGGAAGCAGTTACTTGCCTGGGCAGCTGCTACAGCAGTCCAAGCTCCAGCTGTCCAGACTTGAGATCTGAGGGTATCTGAGATCTAGAGAGCGTAGCAAGGGACATTAGTTCTGCGGTTGCGCTAGGAAAGCATCACAGATTCGATCCTGAGTCTTCGAGGCGCTTGCCCCGCACGTTCAACGAAAGCATGGGGCATGTCGCACAGGAAAGACGCGAGGCTCGGGGAACCAGGGATCGAGAGAAAGAGCACAAGTTTCTGAGGGACGAAATGGTGTCTACGGCTCCTTCCCGAAAGATTTCTCCCCGAATCCTTTGAAGTCCTCGCGAGTGCCCTAAGCTGTGTTGGAGAAGCGGAAAGCGGGTCACAACATACTGATGCGTCTTGACCACAAGAGTAGGGGACGCCCCAACACCCACTAACAGCGGCCGAGGAGGTTCAGCAGCAGCAAGGCCAAGGCATGCCAACGCCTGTATTATAGCCTCTTAGAGTGGAGTCTTCCGAGACTTGGTTCGATATATATTAGTGCCTCCTTCGGACGCTTTGCGTTCAGCCTCTTTGTGAACAGGGCGAGCTGTCAACAAAATTGGTAGTGGAGCCCAGCTCCACTGGGTACGTTTGGGAAAAGAGTGAGCCGAGAATGCAGGGACGAGCTGGTGACTTGGTCGGGTGACTATAGCAGCTGGCAAGATTATGTGCGACGATAGAAAGTCAACGGGCCCGAGATACCTCCTTCGCTTCCTGGAAGAGCGCTTGCTGAAATCCCCGAGCAATGACCTGGGCTTGCGCCTTGAAGACATGTTTGTCAAACTGCGACGGCAGCCTGGAGTGGGAACGTCGCAGTGGGCGACGCAGGTTCGAGAGTGCTACCGTCTGCTGAAGCGATCACTTGGAAAGCTGCAGGCGACTCGGAACCCCTTAACGGAGAAGAACGTGAAGTCCCTTAGTCGGCTCGGAGAGGGTCTGGTGGACCTGGGCCGAGGCTCTCTCGCAGTGGTGAGCCCAAACGTAGCGTTGAGGAACCCCGAGCCTCAGCAAGATGTTGGCAGTGCCAGGCGAAGCACCACGACGGTGAAGCCAAAGGAGGACGGAGCCTCCCGAGAAGCCAGTGTCTGGAATTCCTCAAGAGGATGCACGTCCTGAGGAGGAGGAGCCCTCCTACCATGCCATGGACGGTGGCGAGTCTTGGTATCAGCCCCACAATCTGGAGTGAGCGAGACTGGTGCAGATGGCGCGAAGGCCGCTGGAAACCTGTGGCTGAAGGAGACTCAAGTGACACTGAGTCGGAGATGAGTGGGAGGAGTTCCTTCTCCCTGAAGAAGTTCTTGGGTGGTTGCTTTTGCGAAAGGCGGGACTTACCTCCAGTGCCCGGCTTGCGGTTCAGAGTGCTATCCAAGGTGACTTGTCTTTTAACAAGGTGGAACGAACCCTTAGCGATCAGGAGGAAGAGCTGCTTAGTGTCGAGAAACATCATCGAGCCGGACCTGGCCGCTCTCCAGCTCCTGCTCGCCGTGCCTGCTGGGTTGAGGTCGATGGAGTGTGGGGAGTGCTCTCCTACACTCCAGAGTTCGAGGAGCCGGTGGACGAGAGCACCGATTCCTGCTGGCCTGCGTCAGCCGCCGGAAATGAGGTGGAATGGACCACTTTGAGGACGAGTGGCACACGCAGGACGGGCTGAAGTTCAACCGTGGCTGGACATCGAATCGAGGAGATCGTGCTGACTGATGCCCAGCTAGGACAAGAACTGAGCGAGATCTACGGCCAGTTTGAGCAGAAGCGCCGAACGTTCCAAGAGTCCCGCCAGATCGTGAAGAACAAGCTCCTGAACCGCGGCTTCTACCCGGCAAAGGGGGGAAAGGGCAAGGGCCGTGGACATAGCCAGCAAAGGCAAGGTGTTTGGCGCGGGGCCAAGCACATGGGACCAAAAGGGCAAACCAAGCTCTAAGGGAACACAGCGTCCGGGTCACCCATCTTTCACTGGGTGCTTCATCTGTGGTGACAAGGGACATGATTACAAGACGTGCCCGAAGAGATCTTCGGCGTCACCTACTCGCCAAGGACCGCGCGGGGTGGCTTTTATGGAAGGTGAAGACAAGACGGCGGGCGCCTTTTTCATTGAGGAGCTGGCCCCTGTCGACTACGCCCCGGTTGGGTGATGAGGCCGACGGTGAGAATGTCGGCGAGCCAGAGCACTCCTTGGAGAATGTACAGGATTCAGTTCCTGCATGTTCCTGCCTTGCGTGATCCCGGCGAAGAAGTCGCCGATTCTCTTGATTCTCTTTCGGTGTCCGTGAACAGCAGTGCCGAGGAGAGAGTGTATGCCACGGACATTGCCGTGATCGAGGGGCAGCCAGAGCACGACGAGAGTGCAGGACAGGAAGGCCGCCTGGGAGTGTTCGCAAGTTTTCCATTCAGTGTCAAAGGCAAGGCCGTTTTGGACTTTGGGGCAACGCCAGCGACCCTTTCGCTTTGGTAATGGTCAGGTGTCTAGCTCTTTGTCCTATGTGGAGATTCCTCAGCGGCTGGATGGCCATTTGATCTACTTGGGAGCGCACACCCTGGACGCAGAGGGCCGTGCCGGTGCTGCTGTCGGTCAAGACGCTTCAGAAGCTGGGGGGCGCTGGCTGATGTGTCCCGGAGGCTTGTGATCTTTCAGTCCGTGAATTTGTGAATGCCAGGATTGCGATTAGACTTGAGGAGTCTTCTTCAGGGCATCTTCTTCTAGATCTTAGCAAGGACTGGATGAGCGAGTCAGTGTCCTTAGATCGGTTTTGGCGCGCCGACCCCGTTGACCGACCTTCGGCAGAAGACTCTCAGCCCACCCAGCAACACATGCCTGCCGAGTGTGTCAGTTGCGCAGCAGAACCTTGTGTGCAGGTGTGTACAGATCCTTCGTCCACCGAATGCGCTCATGTGAAGTGTGATCTGTTGCCGATGTATGCAGCGCATGATGAAGCAGCAACTCCGTCAGCTTCCGAAGGTCGCTCTGAAGACGTTTCCAACTTGACACACGCAGTGAGATCTTTGCAGTCCCTGAGTTCCTCTCCGAGTCACCCGTGACACGCCGCCAGCGACCGACTCCGCGACTGCGGTCAAGGACACCAGTGGCCTCCCGAAGAGCAAGGCAAAGAACAAGAGCAAGCAGAAAGCCCGACTTCCTCCAGAGGAGAGGCTGGGCTACAGCCGCACGGTGGGGACCGACAACCGAGATCCCCGAGCTCTTGGTGGAACACAAGCCACAGCCGTTCGGGAGCGGATCGAAGTCGGGGCGGAACGCCCACGGGGAGTGGATTGTGTGCGAGGACTGCGGGATCCGGCTGTCATACACTCCAGCGTTCGGGGCGACCGGGATGTGTCGGTCAGCAGGCCCTTTGTCGAAGGACACCGAGCATGTGCTGGAGACCATGACCTCGAAGCCGGGAACCAAGGCGGCGCAGGGAGCTCTCCACCCGGAATACCTGTGAAAGAGTTAGCAGAACGAACGGGGGTGCCGGAAGGACAAGCAGTTCAAGCTCGAGAGGCCGCGCGTATGGTCTTGTCAACGCCCCAGCAGAGTTCTACAAGGCTGTGGGTTTGGCCCTGAAAGCTCAGGGTTTCATTCAGATGAAGACTGAGCCTTGTGGATGGCTTTTCCGAGGCAAGCATCCTTTGACTGGAAAGATGACGACTTTGGGTGTGGTGGTGAGCCATGTGGATGACTTAATCATCTGCAGCTGCGAGCAGAGTGATGAATGGAACAGGGCCATCACCGCCTTCTACGAGCAGTTCCGCTGGAGTCCATGGGAGAGGAACATGTGTGGATATTTGTTTATGATGAAAGATGTGTATCTGCTTCAGTACTTCAGTACTTTTCGCCAATAGACATTGGGGTGTGTCAATTTCATGCCTCACGCTCTTGTGCATTCGAGCCTCTTCATGTACAGTTGTCTGCGAGATACTGAAGCCGCATGTGCTGCTGCCGTTCTGTCGTTCAAAAACGTCCTTTTGCCATGTAGGCTTGTGAAGCCACGGAGCCAGTGACCCGCTGGTGAGAAAAGAGGGCAGGCAGCCTCTTAGAGTGAAGTCTTCCGAGACTTGGTGAGATAGGCATTAGTGCCTCCTTCAGAAGCTTTGCGTTCAGCCTTTTTGTGAACAGGGCGAGCTGTCAACAAAAGCCGCAGCCCCCACCCCCTCAAGCGAGGGAGTGGCCCTGCAATAGGGGTTGCAACATGACGACGGAACCCAGCCGTAGCGGAACCACATGCTATTCCAGTACAGAAGCTGCGACTGGATCTTGCTTCCGAGGTGAACGGAGGAAACATCAGTTCACAGAGGACGTTAAGCGTGGTTGTATTGTTAGGCAAACACGCTGGCAATGAAAAAAATACTGTCGGTTGCTGCAGATTGTACCCCCTTGTAATTAAACGACACGTTCAGAAGCACCTTGGCCTTTTGGCGCCACAAACTGCAAAGCCAATGCATCGAAAGCATTCCCACGAAGTAGCCAAGGTCACACGAAATCAGTGTCCGAGGTTTCTGAGGCCCCTGTCGTCCGAAGCCAGTCATACGACCGATCGACTTTAGCAGCGTCCAACGCAGTTTCCTTTTCATCGATGGTAAAACATGTTGGCCACGCATTGCCATTGGTACTCCAGCTCCGTTTGCGTAGTGCCTGCATCTGGAGAGCCGAGTACGTAACACAGCCGGATGTTCGAAATGCTTGCGGCGGGTTCCCTGCACGAAGACATGGAGTTGCTGGACACAGACGCATTTGCAGGGTGTTGTAGGGGCGGCCACAGAGCCTCATGTTCAATGCAGAAGGCAGAGCTGTCAACATCCGAATCCTAATGTCAAATGATGTTCCAACAGCCTTTGTCCCTGCCTTCTCCTTTGGCAGAGCTCCGTCTCTGTCACAAGTGTCAAGCATATCAGAACCAAGAAAGAAAGCTAAAGCAAGTCCCGGAGTAGGCGGAATAAGGACCGGGAGGAGTGTGGTGGTCGTTCCCTGATCCGTGACGGAGACGGAAAAGAAGAAGAGGGTTCGTTCAATCCTGTTGAGTCCGTGTTGGATTTGGTGAGCACACAAGCGGCGGTTACCTGCTGCCTTTTGTTCATACTGTTTTTTTTCACGACAAATAGCCGAACATGCGGATGGATGTGCCGGGATATTGATTCTTGGACCCTTCCTTAAACATCCATAACCCCCATAGTGGAAGCAGCTCAGCGATTGTCAGAAACATTCAGAAACAAGGGGCGGAGAGCACCAGACCGTGCAGGTGCAAGGCAGTGCAGGGCGCGTTTGACTTTCCCCGTTTGACTACGGGTTTGGGAGGCTTATGGCATGCACGGCGGGCATGGCGTTCCTGGCCTTGCGGGTCTTGGCCACTTTCCTGGCACAGCCTGGCCTCCACGGAGCCTCGCCGCTTGACAATGAAGTTGATGATATGTGGGTCGCTGGGACCTGGGCAGTGAGAGCTTGCTGCCTGGACGGATACAGAGGACATTTCACAATGATGGCTTTGTTCTGTAGCAGCACCTGCCGTCTTGTTTGGTTCGATAGTCGGTTCGATTTGTCCTTTGTGTTGTTTAGACTTCACTTGCAGGCCCAGTTCGATTTCGCATGTGCAACTGAGGCAGTTCAACCTGATGCAGGGAGCTTAGTTTTCCAGACCGCTCAGATTTCCTGCTCCACGGGGTAGGTTGGCTTCTGGCAATTGGCTTGACTATGTTGGCTGCAAGGGAAAGCCGGCTAAGGTTTTTTTTATACGGTTAGGGACTAAAGGGTGGACGGTTGCCGTGTTGCTCTCAGTAGGGCTCTGGAAAGCCCTGGCGGCTCGGAAGCACTCGAAATCATTTCGGATGTTTAAGTTTCTCGGGCTTGGCCAGTTTGCATCAGTCAGGACACCGTAGTGTGGATGTGCAAGCAGCTTCTTGTTCTGCTGAGGACGATGGCCTTCTGAGCAACCGTGCTCGTACCTTCAACGGCAGCCCGGGCACATGGACAATGCTTGAAGTGTCCTGGGAAATGTAGCAAACAGCATTCAGTTGCCAATTTCTTTTGCTTGAATTCGTGCCGGGCTGCGGGTCTGCCACGATGCTGAGGCCTTCCGGGTGATCGTTGCGGAAGCTCCCCCGTGCAGACGCCGGCTGGCACTTTCATTGCGAGCGCACTCAGATTTTCTGCATACTTCCCTCTTCTGCACCCATTCCTGGACCCCTTGCGTTCCAGAATGTTGGAAGCCTCGGCAGGCTGTTTAGATCTGGTTCTCCCAACCAAAACTTGTCGGCACTTATACTGCCTGATCTGGACAACACGCGCCGTGCTCTTCTTCAACTCTACATTGGCGTGTCGCAAATCAAGCATAGATCAGGCGACACCTACCTGGAGTGAGTCCGGCGAGCACGGTGCCCAACCATTGGTTGACTTGTGTTGTTGCCATGCATATTGTGAAGCTGGAAGTTCGAACCGCCGTTTCAACCAATCGAAGGGTCCCCTTTGCGGAGCACTCCATCTTGTGTCTTTCTCGAATAGATACAGAACCAAGGCTAATGCCCAGATTGACTTTGGAACTCGTGGCCCGTTGTCCGGATACCTCGAGCTGCTTTGGGGCGAGTCAACAGCCATGTTACAAGGAGTGGTTCAGCAATGCATCGGACAGTTGAGTTCTTGGTCGCTCAAGCCTGTTTGTGGAACCTGCCGTTGCCGGACCCGTGCCAAACTTTTGGAATCTCAAGGTTTATCACGTGCAGTCTCTGGTTAGAGTCTAGTGAGTCTATGTAAGTCTAGTGAGACGGCGCAGCCCAAAGCCCCACACGTTGAGAAATGCAGCAGCACACAGGAGTGCTCCTGTTTCAGCCCCAACTCTCTGCAAAACCTGCCAATCCACGTGTCGAGCTCCAGATACCAGCCAAGAAAGAACCATGACAGCATATCTCCAGATCGCTCGGTGCGCTGCGGTCAACGTAAATTGCTTCAGCCATGGTTCTCACATGTTTCATCATGTTTCCAGTCGACCTTGTCTTGTCTTGACCAATCGTGGCACTCTATTGCACGCACCCTATAACATCCCATAACTGAAATTGCGCGGTCCTCGAGCCAGCGCCAGCGCGCGAAGGTTTGCAACCCGCCGCGACGATCCATGCAGCCCGCTCTACATCCAGGCAGGTTCATTACACCAAGCCTTTGCGGGAAAGCAGCGTTTTGATTGCAGGCAACTCCGCAACGATGGGCGAGCGAACACTGCCAGGCTCGGGAATCTTCTGCTCAGCTGCTTGATCATATTGCAAATGAGCACATAGTGGCCCGGCCACTTTGGAGGCTCCCCTCTTAGGCTTTGCTTCTCAAAGAACTCACTTGCGAAATGCCGACGTTGAGAAGGACATTGGCATCTACTGAGCTTGGCTCTCTGCGATCACGGTAACGAGTCATGATCGTGCTTGCATTTGCTGCACCACCACATGAATCCTTAGATATCGAAGATAACCTCCAGGCAAATTGGTCTGCCCGTTAACCTGGCCTATTTGTTTGCCAAACCCTTTTGAACGGTGTACCTGGTCATTGTGTCTCGGTATATGTATTTGTTCGAATCTCTCTTTCTTTCGCTTTGCGACATCTCAGCTGCAAGCATGCCAGACCCTGTTGTGCCAGGAAATGTCGCAGCCATCAACTGGGCTCCCGAGCACGCAAGCTTACCGCGGTCACTTGGACTTGAAGTCCCAGACTTCGTGAAGAGAAGGTCAGAGTGAATTTGCGGTGAACTCATTCTGAAGCTTGTAGGAGAGCTGCAATCCAGGCTCGACAGCCAAGAGGCAGCACCACCTCGTGTGTCTTGGGAATGTCTGTGCTTTGCACATTTCTTTCCTGAGGCTTTGCTGGCTTGCTCGCGCGTTCCGTGCGGGTCCAAGCAGTGTCGCCTTGACGTTGAAGTCGTATGAAGCGAGTGGTTTTGCATCGGAACGTCTTGTGGGGATCTTGGGGCCAGGCCATGCTCAAGCCTGTCAATAGGCCATGAGCCATTCAAGCCTGCTTGTCAACGGAACCCGTGACTAGTGCGGACCCACCCTCGCGAGTTCCCGGAAATCTTCCACACCATGCTGACAGGTGCGATTGGACCCCTTATGATGGACTGCCCGTAGGTAGACCTCAAGGAACGAATTCCTGCTTCCCTTGCTCGTCATGACTAAGGATCCGCAGTCGTTCTACCCTGAACCCAGCTTGTAGTGCTGATGCGCGTTGTTTGGCGAGGGTGCAGCTCCTAGTCGAGAGGGCTAAATGATGGTATGGGACATCCGTGGCTGGAGTGGAGGTAGCATGACATTGGCAGAATGCATTTGCGCCGCAAGTTTCACAAATCATGACCATTAGCTAAGAGCTCCAACAGATTTCCCGGAACCGTAACCCAAAATCATGTGGATCCCGTAGAGCTAGAATTTTTCTTATTTTGTTAAGACACTGTTATAAACCTATATATTCATAGAGAGGTTATAATGAATGATTTAGGATATACTGCTCAGTATATGAAACAGAATGAGTTTTTAGATGATATTGGAAATTATCTTCTAGTGCAGAAGTAAGATTAGTTATATGAATCTATTCTTAGAGAAATAATGAATTGGAATGCAATATATTATTGAAATTCTTTAATAATATGGTAGTTGATTGTGTGGCATTTATAAATTTTATTATTTTATTTTTTATTGATTCGATTTGAAAGGGAAAAATTTGGTCTAAGATGTGCTGTCGTTAAATTAGAAAATAATTATAGGGGAATAAAAGGAAATATAAAATTCATAAATTTATTTCTTATATTATTCTGGAATATGAAGCTTTCTTAAATAAAATCGAAGCTAGATATTCGAACATTAAGAATTTAATAGAAGATGATGAAGTTGAAGAGAATTTTATAATAGATATTATTAATAAAATAATAATTGAAACAATTATCGAATAAAAATGATTTGAAGAGACAAATAATTTAGAGTGAAATTTCTTTTAGATAGATGATTAGGAAAATATTGTTATTATTTTATGGGCGTTCTTTTTTAATAATAGCTTGATAATTAAATGGGGTCCGAGGAGTTGGTATTTCATATTATGAAACGATACTAGATATATTTTGTAATATTTCTGCTAACATTCTAATTATGGGGTATTGTATCTCGTGGCTTGCAATTAGGTCAGAGCTCTATTTCTTATTTTGATTGGTTTCTAAGCCCTAAGCTTCGGGCATTCAGTAGATGTCAAAATATAAGAAATATAGGAGGTTATTTTGGCTGGATTCTAAGCCTTAAGCCGAGGGCTCACGACAGGAGCCAAAATATAAGAAATATAGGAGGCTATATTTCTTATTTTAGCTGATTTCCAAGCCCTATAAGCCTAGGGCATATAGAAAGAATCAAAATAAGAAATATAGGGGGTTATGTTTCTTATTTTGCCTGGATTCCAAGTCCTAAGCCTAGGGCATATGGCAGGAGCCAAAATATATTCTTATTTTTCCTGGCCCTAAGCCTAGGGCATACGGCAGGAGCCAAAATATAAGAAATATAGGAGACTATATTGCTTATTTTGACTGATTCCTAAATCCTAAGCCTAGGGCATATGGCAGGAGCCCAAATATCAGAAATATAGAAGACTAGATTTCTTATTTTGGCTGGTTTCCAAGTCCTAAGCCTAGGGCATACGGCAGGAGTCAAAATCAGAAATATAGAAGGCTATATTTCTTATTTAGACTGGTTTCCAAGCCCTAAGCCTAGGGAATATGGCAAGAGCCAAAACAAGAAATGTAGGGGGCTATATTTCTTATTTGGCTGGTTTCCAAGTCTAAGCCTAGGGCACGCGGCAGGAACCAAAATCTAAGAAATATAGGAGGCTACGTTTCTTATTTTGGTTGGATTCCAAGTCCTAAGCCCAGGGCATACGGCAGGAATCAAAATAAGAAATATAGGAAACTATATTTCTTATTTTGGCTGGATTCCAAGGTCTATAGAATCGGATACTATTCTGGTAGTTATATTTAGATATCAAAGATTGAAATCCACTATAATACTGTCCTGGAGGTATCTATCTGACTTAATGAGTAAGGCATTCAGTTCAGCCGATAGATTTCTATGGGCTCGATTCCCGACTAAGAAATGGTTAAGAAATGAAGGGTACCCAATGATCGGGGGGGGGGGGGCTGAGAAATACGGAAATATGAACCGAAAAGGAAGCTAAGAAATAAAAGATACCCAATATTAGAAGCTGGCATTTCTTATCCAGCAGATGCATTATATTAAGTACGACCCTCCTCTTAATAATAAGAATAATCCAACTTAATTTCTTCGAGTTCGTACAATAGACGACGATTTATTTCTAGAAAGATACAATAATTTGATAATTTAATTCTAAATTAAATTATAATTATTCTTATATTCTATAATTAATTGGAGGCGAATAGTATGTTTTTATATCCTATCACTAGCGATGTATAATTTCTAAGAAATATGAAAAGAAAATGAAATCTAATATTATCTTATTAAGTATAAGCTTGATATAACCCGAAGTTTCGACCTCATTAATATAAAGTGTATTAAAATTCAAAATGGGGGTTTCCGAAAATTAGGGTACCTTATTTTGGGGTCCTTATAATAAGGATCCTATTATTTAGGGTACTATATTAGGGTCCCCTATTTTCGGAAACTCCCAAATAGATTAATATGCATTATCGTGCTTCATAGCTAAGAAAATAAAGTAATATAATATATTCCTATATATCTATTAATTCAATTAATATCAAAAAAATACCACCTAAAAAAAAATAATATCTATTAATGTTAATCAAAAAAAATAATTCTAGATTTTTTATTTATAATTATTTTGAACCATTAATACCAGACGACAATTTATAAGAAAAGACGTATTTTATAACCTATAAATTAATCGAAATATTAAAAAAAAATTAATTCAATAAAAATTATTCCTCTTGTTTTTTACCAAATCTATTTCATCTTCTATATTATCGAATTAAGAGAAATCGAAATATTCATAAAAAAATCTTAAATTAGAAAAATATTTTTATTTGAAAATAAATTTCTATATTTATCTTAGATTTATTTTATTTATTTAAATTTATTTTTATTTATATTAATTTGTCTTTATCATATTTATCCTTATTTATTCAATTTATTAGTATATTATCTATATTTATTAATATTTACCCAGAATTATTTTATTTATTATATTTCATGAATATATTTTAATAAATTTTTCTTTTATTCTCTAATATTATCTTCTTATTAATAATTGATTTGCCTATATAAAAAATTAGATTATAAATATCTTCCCTTCTTAAGATCCTCGCCCGTCATTCTATCATTTCACGATACTCCTTCACCCAAGACCTCTTCGCGCACCGCTCAACGACACTACCCTCAAACTCGCCCTCGCCCGCCACTCCTCTCGAATCGGTGCACTCCCATTCGCCCGCCTCTCCCCACAAGCCCTCGCCCACCCCCTCCGACACGCCTCGACCCACCCTCGTCCACTTTGCCACTCCATGACACCCCAGTCCGCGACACTCCCCACGACGCGCACGCCATCGAATATCCGCCATTCCACGACACTCTCCTCACTCACGACATCCACGCCCTCTCACCCACCACTCCAATACTCACCTCGACTCGCTCTCCCCCACCACTCCGCGATACTCCCCACAATACACACCCTCGCCCGCCACTCCGCAACACTCCCCTCAAACTCGCTATCGCCCATCACTCCGCGACATTCCGCACGAAACATTGGGATTTCCGCGGTTTCGTACCGCTGGCTGTCCTGCGCAATCCGTAACCGGAGGAAGCACGCAGCCATTTTGTAGAACAAATAGACTTATAATTGATTAATTATAGAACTGATTGTCATAATCACAAACCCAAAACCTGAGCCCGGGGACCTGCTTTACTCAAAGTAGCACAAACATGAAGCTCGAACTCTCCCAAACGGCAAAGGGTGGGGAGATGCGGGTTTTGGAACTACTCGCAGTGTTGCCGTGGTGCGGAAATTTCTGCCTGAATTGGCTCTTGCTTCGGAGCTTCAAGGAAAGAGAAGTAAGTGATATGAGCGCACACCAAAACCGAAGTCGAACACAACGCTAGCGGAAGCTGATTCTCGATCGGAATTCCAGGCCAGGAAACAAAGTCAACGCTTCGACTTCCATAGCTGCGGAAGAACATAGAAAATCTGAAACCACCGTCTTCCAAGAGATATGTTCGTCATGTCACCACGTGTCATGCATATTAATGTGCTGCAAACTTACACCACAATTGGTAAAGAGCATGCCATGCATCCCACGACAAAACAACAAGTTTGCGACGCAATGGGTCCAGCAAGTTGAAGAATGACATGTGATCTTCGGTAGAGATAATGGAATTATAACGTGAAAGAGACCCTTCTGAATTGGCCATCTGTCCTTGGTACAGAAAACTGATCTATAATTTTTAGATATCAACCCCTTTTTGACGGATGTTCTCAATAGTCTCGTTGTCGGCAGTCCTATGGCATCTCATTCTATCGTATGAAGGAAGTGTCGAGTTAAGTTGTTGTGCCGGGTGTTACCAGTATGAATGCCTGCAGTATCGCGAGCAGTGGACTCGCAATTCATGAGCGCAAAGACGCTGCAGAGACATTCGAGTAATCCTTATTCTGAATATCTATCTATGTAAAATGAAATCAGCCAAATCTTCTACAGCCCTTGACTGCAACATCTTGACCTGCTGCGCAAATCTGAAGACGCGTGCTTCTCGATTCAACTCGGGCGTGTAAGGTGACCGACATCCAGTCGCGGCTCAGCTAGGCCACGCACGTGTGCAACATTTACAGATCTGAGCGCCCTTCACTGAAGTGAGACAAAAGAGTTTTGCAAATTGTTGCGTCCGCGAGTTGCAATTTTACGGTTTCTCGCCGAGAAACATGAACTTCTCTGAAGTACGTGGTAGCGGAGGACACTGCACATATAATGAACGACAGAAATCCGTCACTTTGTGGGCTGCCGGGGGGAGGCGTCCGGTATGCAGAGAAGTGAGCCTGACCATTGCAACTCTGCGCCGGTAGCATGCACCTGTACGTGGGCGCATTAGTCCGACCAGAATGTCCTACAAGTAGTCAAGTCTCTCGGACTCATGCTTTGATCAAAATTTGTGACACCTTCGCTACAAACTCTCGGATGTAGCCCACCTGAGCTGCACGGATGCGGAAGGCAGCGTAGATTATGCTTCACTTTTCACTTGCCTGCTCAAAATATTAGCAGACACATGTATTCATATTAATGCTCTACTCCTGCCTCTCTTTCTCGCTTGCTCTCGTTCGGGTTCTGCTTTCACAGTTAATCGGCCTCACGTTCCGAATGCCGAACGAGCGCATGTGACAACAATAATCTGAGAATTTCATCCCAGGACATTTTGCTCTAGGCCCTCCAACGGTTCCGAATTAAAGCCGCGATACAATCATCTCCTCTGCCTTGCAGAACCACTCATACTGCCGCGCCAGCCTGCTGATGTGGCCGACAGAGGTCTGGTGGAAAACAAGTCAAGCAGCCCGCAGCACTGAACTGCACTATGTGGACTGTTTTACGAGAAGTGCGCATGCATGTCTGACCAACTGACGCGGCTTAAGCTCTGTCCCCGACGGTCACAATCGTGCTCGTTTTACGAAACGCTGTGGGCTGGAAACTACGTCCCCATTGAGAATAATCGCCTGCGGCGAAGGCTCTAACAAATCAGAACACAACACAGCATGGCACCACACCTGGATGCTGTGGGGGCGGCAGTGACTGTGAGAGCCAACCGCACTGGGCCTGCGTAGGGACACCGTCACTACGAGGAGGTCAAAGCAGTTCACTACCCTTATGGTTTGTTAATGCCAATGTGCACAGGTTTCTTTCCCAAGCCGTCCTTCTGTCGGCACTCCTCCGTAGCACTAGTGGCACTTGTGCGGAAGAAGGAGGGGCGGGGTCTCTCTAAGTACATCGGGCGCCAAACATCCCGCGATCCTTAGCATACATGATGCCTGCCGCCTGCCGAAAAACTCAGTCAACTCCCGCCCCCCAGGTGTCGGGCTTGAAGCATGAGTGTGATGCAGATTTTCGTGACATCACCGGCACCTAAGACTTCAGCTGCTCCCAATGCTGCAGCAGCATAGCCCAGCTGACTTCCAGCGCCTCGAATTCTGCTGCACATAGAGCGGTGTAGTACCAAAATGGACTGAGGTCCTACCGCTGCAAGCAATGCGCAAAGAATTCGAAAAGTCTGCAGAGTTCCAACCAGGCCGGCTAAGGAGTCCACCAACTCTCTGCTGGATCTCCTGCATGCTGCGGTAAGTTTAGATTGAAAGTCCACAGGCTGCTTCGAACAAGGACGCTGCGCGGAAACCTTGTTTTCTGGAATGCTTCCCTGCTTGTTTGTTTGTTCGTTTGTCTGTGCGTTGGGTTTGCCCGCGCGCGTTCGGGCGTGTGTGTGTGTGTGTGTGTGTGTGTGTGTGTGCGTGTGTGTGTGTGTGCGTGTGTGTGCGTGTGTGCGTGTGTGCGTGTGAGTGTGTGTATATATATATATATAGATATCTAACAATCTACGACTATGACTATC
>CAJNDV010035996.1:222381-239140 GCA_905221635.1 Symbiodinium sp. CCMP2456
TGTATGTGTCTGTGTGTGTGTGTGTCTGTGTGTCTGTGTCTGTGTCTGTGTCTGTGTCTGTGTGTGCGTGGGTGCGTGTGCGTGTGTGGGTGTTTGTTTGTTCGTTTAGTGGGTTGTTTGGTTGCGTGTCTCTGCGTGTGCATATGTTTATTTGCGTGTTTTTTTTGGTTGTTTGTTCGTCATTGTTTAGTTGTGTTTTTGTTGGGTGTGTTTGTGATTGTTTGTGTTTTTTGGTGTATTTCTGTTTGTTTGCTTACTTGTTGGTGTGGTTGTGTGTTTGCCTGGTTGTGTGTTTGTCCGTTTGTTTGTTCTTTCGTCTGTTTGTGCCTTCTTGCTTGCTTGTGTTCTTGCTTTCTGGCTTGTTTGCTGTCATACGTTCATTTGTATTTGCTATTGTTTGCTCAAGGACAAGACTCGGACACGAGTCTTCGCTATTTAGATAACCGCGTATAGCGTGGCGGGAGGCCACATGTCTATTTGCAGACAGCGGGCGGAAAACAGCAAGAGGAACAGACACAGCAGAGGGCTGTCTGAGACGCTTGAAACGACCCGAGCAGCCTCCACTGCACGATACGGCACAGGACGGATTTTGATGCGGCTACTAGTGCGACTGGCAGGCTTAGACGGAATCGCCTACGGCGCGAGCAACGCAGCACCTCAACCACACGACTTCCGGGCATGTTCCTTTCTGGGCCTTGGACCTTTGATGTAAAACTGCAACGGAGTCGTTCTTGGAAGAAAGGGGAAGCATGCACCCGCGCTGCACTCCTCTGGAAGCATCTGGAGAAGGCTGGTGTTGAAGCAGAAGAGAAAATACAGCGAAGCCAGTGTTGAAACCCAAACCTGGGCATGTCAGTAAGGAGCAGGGCTAGAGTTGGCTAGAGATGGCTAGAGGGCATTTTGCTCGTTAAGGCGAACTTTAGCAAACTTTAGCATATTCGCCTTGCCAATGTTAGGTGCCAACCAGCGACCGGTCCCCTTGGAATGCGATGTTTCCCGGAACTTTTGAGCCGGTCCAAACAGACGGCGCTGCAGGACTACCGTGAAAACACAATGGAACTCTGCTCGACTCTGTGTATCCGACCCGGCTGACCCTCAAAGCTTGCACTCGTCTCATAACTGAGTTGGGGGACCACGAAGTGGAACACAAGCGCTGGCAGGCCGTAGCGATTCCTTGCAAAGGAGAGCGACTTCCACTACCGGGCACGAAGTTTGGAAAACCGGACATGCATGCGAGGGTCATCTCAGCAACCGCTGCTAATGCTTCGGGCTGCAAGTCTCGCTGCCAGTTCTGTCACAAGTGCCAAAGACCCTCTGAAATGCAAATCTCTCCGGCAAGGGTCAAGATCTCTGGGATGCTCATGTGCTCCTCAAGTTTGGCTTCCACATTCCTGGACCACTCGGATCTGCAGATGTGGAAGATCCATTCGGCACGACACGAAGACACATGCAGCTGAGGATCGACGTTGTTGTGTCTCTGGCCTCCCACGGCTTGGAAGACTCATACCTCGGGCAATGAAGCTAAAACTGCATGGCACGGCTGTGTAAGAAGATGCCTGGAACATAACGATCATTTACAGATGTGTGAATGCACACCTCTGCATTCAAAGCCCTGGTGGCCTCGTCGTTTGCTTGGTGGCAGGTTGCGGCTGCGGCCTGCAGGCGAGACTGCAGTGACGCACGGGGACAGTGAGCTCGAAGTTTTGGAATGGCCGATGCTTTCACAAGGACTGTTCACTCAGCCAGAAATGCTTAGAGCTTGCAAATGGCATGGAATTCTTGCAAAGCAGACTCTCTTTCATGAGCATCCGTCCACAGTGCAAGGCCCGATTGCCCCCCGAAGCCGGCCATGGAAGGCCGACGAAGGCCGACTCAAAGGCATGGTAGAGTACCACGAGAGCGCTCAATGCGATGATGCCAGACAGGCAGCCTTGACTGCATCTTGCAAGCTGCTGGGGAGGGACTGGGAGTGGTGGGAAGCTCTCGCACAGGGCTCTGATCGGTATTGCCGCTTCCATGCTGAGCTTCGGTTCTCACAGATCCGTGCAGACGGGGGGCTACGCTGCCGCCGTCGGAAAAATCCCGCCATGACCGGCGAAGGAAGGCTTCAGTTTTGCTGAAGAATTAAAGTTAAAAAGCCTCGGGCCAGACGCACAGCCGAAGACATCAGGCAGGAGCATCCATCCGGAATCCAAGCAAACCACCAGTGGCGGTATTTGCTTGGATCAACCAGCAGCTTAGAGCATGATGCCTGGACACTGCCCACCCCAAACCACCAACAGAGAACACGAAGCCCGATTCGAGAGCACTTGTGTCACGTGCCCATGAGCTGCTGGCAGCATCTTGCCACATGGAAAGAAAGGACATGTCGTTTACACCGCATTTCTGAGACTCGCAACTTTTTGCTCTGATGCTGGCTTGCCACAACTGGCGGCGCCTCTTTGGAACGCCTGCCGATGGGAATTACTCTTAGCCAAGAGCCCAAGACAGTGAAAGAGCACCTGGCAGTCCAAGCCCCACTTACACACCCAAGAACCATTCTAGGAACACCCCGGAGGCTCCCAAGACCCCATGAATCCGATGGGGCACAAGACTGTGGCGGGAGGACGACTTTTTGGAGGCGGAAACACGAGTCACACCCCAAATATTCACATTTTGGCGAAAGGTGGCGAAAGCACGCATTAGCGAAGCGGAAGTGGTTGGAAGACGATGCCTTGCCTACCGCGAAATGCGCACGGCACTGTGGCGGGGCACCATTGCCAACTTTGGAAAAGGCCTATCCCGTGGCCCTGGCAAGCTCTTCGCCTTTTCCAGCAGTTCGAAAGCTCAACTGAGCACGGACTGTGGCGACAGCATGCGAGAGCACGATTTCAACCCAAAAAATCCCATGGTGCAAAGCAGCGGCAGCGCGATTCATCAACTTCGCGAGCACGAAAGCATTGGATTCTTCATGATGGTACAATGAGTTCGGCGTCCCTGGCAGATGAGGCTGGCAGCAGACTGGGGAAGGAAAGTGTTTTGAGTCGAGTCGACAATGTACAGCGGGTGCGCCAATCGACCGTGCTTCGGGTGGACAGCATCCCTTGACTTTGAAGTAAGCTTGCCACACACAATACTCCACGTTCATCTTAGCATCAGGGTAGGATCTGACGTTGCCTTTGAAAGTCAGATTGTTCCCCACTCAGACGGTGTTGGTCTGGCGTTGGTGAAACGCAGCAACGACAGCGCCCGTGGATTCTCGCCCTAGCAATCGGCGATATCCAGAACAAATACATCAGTACAACAACGTCCGACACTGATCCAACTGTCCTTGCGTTACCGGCCTTGCTTCTTGGAAGCAAACAGGCAGTCACGTATCACAACATGCTCCAGAACCTGACGTTGAGTTCGGCCTGTTGGCATACGTTTCTAAGGCACATCATGCGACAGCACCTTCAGGTCTGGCGTCTGCTAGTTGAAGTTGCAGAAGAGCAACCTGTATTTGTGACTCGCTAGTTGCTCCAGAAAACCTGGGCAGTAGCACCATAATATAGCTGCGCAAGGTCACGCTCCGCGGCTCGCCACCTTTCCGAGCAACCGAGGATCATGAAATTAAACGGCCTCGAAATTGCAGACTGGATTGCAGTTCAAGATTCTATTCCAGTGAGTCATTGCAAGACAAGCTTTGCTCATGTACAGTTCTGCTCCTGAACAACCCGTTTGTTCAAACACGTGCGCCGCTTGGTGATGGGATATCGTGTATCAGCCCTTCAACATCGCTGTCTGCAAGGCAACGGGCTGAAGCGCCTCGTGTTTGAATCCACGCTGCACGACCGTTGAAGCTCTTCTGCACAATGGGCAAGGCATCCGCCTCCTTCCCACAGGTTCGAGATTCATTCCACATGATTGTATTTACCTAAAAGCGTGAAGGCTGTTCCTACCTCCCGGAACTTTCCAGTTCACGAGCCTGAGCATCGTCTCTGAGCATCTCTTGCAGAACATGTGGCCGCAGGACAACCAAAGGTCCCACTCGGCATTCCCGTCCTGACCTGCACTGCTCCGAAGGATGCAGCTCGTGGACCCGTCGGAGGTTTTAGTTTAGCTTTCTACCACTTGCCGTATACTGTCAGTCTTACCAGTAGGAAGCAGCCTTATGGCTAGAGACCATGACTGGTCAACGTCAAAACATCGGGAGTTTGAGAAAGCCGTTGGGACCCTCACATGGGCCCCGTCAGTCAGGACAGTCTGATGGGATCGACTTGTTTGCTCAGGTTCGGGCAAATCCAGCACAAATTCGCTTCCTTGGATGAGCAGCAAATTCCAGCACAGGATTCTGCAATTACACCAAAAGAAGAACTCTGCTGTTCAGAACTGTTGCATGAAAGGTGTATGGCTGCATCTCGCAAACTCACAGCACAACCCATCTAACAGTTTTCACTGGGAAAAGGTTGTCAGCCATTGTGGAGATAGGCCTTTCCTCGCGCAGCGAGTGCATTTCTTGAATGCGGGTCCGAATGCTACTGACAACACTGAGTCTGGAATGTCCTGTGATGTAGTGTCGATCAAGGTGTTACTGTCGTGAAACAGCCACGAATGACACCTTGGGTCCATGATGGTTCATGCGAACACCTGCAGCTTGCCCACAATTACGAAAGGCACATGCGCGATCCGAAATTTTTGCTAAATCGCACCAGTCGAACGGTACGACCCCTTACAGAGCAACCGCCAGGCTTCATAGTCTTCCCACGACGATGGAACGCAGCTGTCTCTCTCCCGCTGGAAAGGTCCGTTCAAGTGAATGCAGGTGGCCAACCCGACCTGGATAGCGACCCTTTCAGGCAGACGAAGTCATGTCAAGCCAGGCAATAGCAAGCAGCTAAATGCTGAGAACCAGGAGCTGATAACATGAACCTCACAGCATGACTGTGCCAGATGCTGCACGACTTTGCCTTGCCAGTACCGCTTGCTCTGTGCAACCATTTGGCAATGACAAAGGCCATGCCCAGCACGCAATGTGAAACAGAAAAATCAACATTTCAAGCCACATATTGCGGTCGACGTCCACGAGTGAGGGGCGCATGCCTTGGACGTAAGCTCTGGCATGCCGAACACCGAGCAGAGACACTGGCAGAAGTGTGAGTTGATGGAATGAACATGGTCTCAAAGGATCTCAAAGGGCTGTGGCGCATTCAACCAGAAAGCAGTCTAATCTGCTCGAGTTAAACTGTGATCTACCCTTTGGCAACCATTTTGAAGAATCTACATTGACATATAGTGCCATAAATACATCGGTCAACTCTAAATACCTTCTCACCGTCAATGCTCGTTTAGGTATTGCTGCACGACCTTGAACCGTCGTGGAGCTTGGTCTTGCGACCACAACATGGGGTCAACCACAGTGATGACCACAGATTTGACGAAGTCACACAGGCCCGAGTAAGCTGAACTTCATGCATCCGAGCGTTGATTGGTTCGATCTCGAAACCGGGCGATATGCTTTGTTGATATATCGAAAGCTGCGCGAGCCGAGCTCTCCTGTGGTCTATACCAAGCAAAAAGGTCAGAACAGCATCTCCTGTCTAGCCACGGTTGATCTCGTCCACCAGCCAATTAATTCACGTGGGCCGATGGGACTGTACCCCTTCGTATCCCCGGCCAGCTTGACAATTCTCCTCGTCCACCACGATCTGCTCCAGCGAAGAGGAAAAGGCGTGCTTGTGGGTCATTCAATCGCATGGCCATCCGAACTGCGTGGCCGAGGAAAAGCAGGCCGATCGGCTGATCGGCTGGATTCCATCACATTCCACAGTCTCGTTCTGCCGCTCGGCTAGAGTGACTCCAAAGTTCTACCAAGTCAGACCTGTAATATCGAAACAAGTGCACACACATTCATTCCAGTGCCCACTCCACCTATCTTGTTCGCCTCGGACCCGGCCGAAGTGGTCAGAGGTTGTTACAGAGAATGGCTGCTTTCCCAGATCTTAGTCCCTTAGCGGGGCCTGTTTAAAACACATGCTTATTCTGAAAGGAAAATGGCCATTCTGGAGCCCTCACCTTCGTAAAAATTAGAATTCGCGTCGGCAGCCCTTCATTCGCGAAACCGATGCCAAAGCACGACAACTCAGAGGTTGTGTCTTGCACTTTGTGGCAAAGACTTGACTCCCCCACACATTTCGTAACACTTTAGCACCCCGTCAATTAACAAAAGACTCACCATGAAAAGGAACAGGAGTCACCGTGTTCGAACAGCGCGGTTCCCCTCCACACTACCCCCCACCCTCGTCCACCTCTCTTCCCCGCTTCCTCGCCTCTCCCCCCTGCCTTGCCTCCCCCAAACGAATACTCACATTAAAAACATGTCTGAGGATTTGTGAAGCAAACGCAGTCATTCACGCATAACCTTGCCTGTGTGACCTACCTCCTGCCTTTTGAAACAATTGACATTGTGCCTGCTTCAAGTACGGTCGGGCCGAGGCGGACGACGCGAAGCGTTTGAAATTACTGTACATTGCGACTCATACAAATGGGTACATACATATGCATACACTTGCGTACAATTATGGAAACATATCCATGCACATACATACACACACGACGTACGTAGTAGTAGGCACATACATGCATACATGCATAAACAAAGATGCAAATACGTATCTACATGCATACATACATACATGCATGCATACATACATGCTTACTTACATGTATACATACGTACATAATACACGGCATATACAACACATGCACACAGATATGCAAACGAAAATACATACACAAAAACACATACATACATATATATATATATACACATACGTACATACTTACATATGGACAGACATACATACAGACATACGTACATACGTACGGCATACGCACATACATAAACACACACACACACACATACACGTGAATACACACATACACGCACATACAAACCCTCTGAGGCAGCAATGTTGTTGCAAAACCGGCAGGCCCCCATATAGATAGATTGTTCACAGCCACCTGTACCAGTACTTACAAGTACTAGTTATTGGCATAAGGCAGTACAGTACTGGGATCCCGGCTCAAGCTCGGACCCATCGCCTGAATGATCCGTGTCCGCGTACCTGGTGACTGCCTCTGCAAAGGGTTTCGATAGCCCACGGCTCTGCAAAAGGATCAACTTTAGATGGTAAGAAGCGATGATTTCTACAAAAGCATCTCTGCAGGGATTCGCGTGGTTGCCGTGGCAGAGCACCGGGCCTGGTTCAAAACAAACTCGGCAACTTGGCTCCGCCAGGTCGTGTCATGGTGGAGGTCGCCCTCCGGCCTTCGGAAACTCTCGATCGAGTGAGGCTTCGACTTCTACATATTATTGTATATTGCATACATACAGAAATACATCCATGCATGTATACATACATACATACATGCATGCATGCATACATACATGTACACACATACCGACACACATTGCACGCACGCATGCACGCACTCACACAGAGAGCAAAGGCAGAGGGAGAGAGATGTGCACGTCCAGAATGTTCATGGGTAAGCGCTTACCGGATGACTGAGTTCTGCGAACGCCGGCGACCCTGTGTTTGTTACTTGTTGCGGCAGTTCCATCTGCGAAGATGCGATTCTCCAGCTGCGCCTGTCACCAGCGAAATACATATCCCACTGCGGTCTTCTCCCAGCCTCATCCACTGCAAAGAGAAGAAATCGATGATGCGAGAGCCACCTGGTTTTGAGCCCGCTTGCAGCAATGTGACAAACTGCAGGAAGCACGTCGCCGGACCTTTCGTGCATGACGTGCCATAGAACAAGAACATGCTTGTCACACTTTAGAACCCACGTAATCCGCGTATCCCATTTCCCGCCTTGGTAAAGCCGCTCTGGTGGTGCTTGGCGATGCGTGCCAAACCTGGACTCGAGATTCGATGAAGATTCTGTTTTGACAGACATCCTGCCCGGAGCATTCCTGCACATAGGCATCACCCGTTTCAACAACTCGAACAGCAAAGGCCCAGCAGATCTGTCCAACGGACACTCAACGATTTGCGCCACTTTACGGAGAGCTGTCTGATTTAAACAAATCTGCTCCATTTCTGCTTCTGGTAGCAAGCGCCCCAGCAGCCCGCCCCAAGCATTGTCAGGCATGCGTGGAAACCTGGCAAAGATCCATATTTCGCACCAATGCAAGTAACTGGAAGAACCGGGCCGCGTCTCTGCATGAAGTGCCTACACCTCTCTCATAAGGAGCTTCACACACTCGAACTCGATTGTGGTTGCTACAAAGGACCTGATGACAGCATTGCAGCATAGTGATCGCATTGCAACAACCGGTTCGGAGTGTTCTCAAGTTCTCATATGATCACAGTATCTGCTATGTGTTGGTTGGTCGTGGGTGATGAGCGTTGCGCTTGGTTGCATTTGTGTCGGTGTTGCAACAGTAATTCAATCTAGCATGATTAGTTGGAGTTGCCCCCGGCCACAGCGCCGAAGTCAGAACCCAATCTGGCTCCGATCCCTGGCCGTCACCTCCTCACCAGCCACGCGAAAGGTGCGGCAAATATGAAGCAGCAGCTGCCCCGGCCATGCCTGAGCCGCTGCATGTATCTTGGCTCTAGCTCCACGATGCGAGCAGCCTACCCTGTCAAACGTTCTCCACGATTTTCCGCTCTCCCGGTTCACAAACATTCATTGGAATATGGCATCTACTAGCACTAGCAGGACTCCCAGATGTAATTACACTTGTCAAGAAACAGTGTGCATCAACACCCACAGCAATGAAAACACGCTACGACAGCTACAAAGTATCTGACGAGTAGGAACTTGTCAGACCTCCTTTATCCTGCAGAGCAAGTTGCTGCGTTGAGGATACCGGATAGCAACAATCGCATGAGCCGCCATCGTAGGGGCCAGGGTAGGGACCCGACCAATACATCAGGCCCTTAGGATTCCAAGAGTGAGGCAGCAGTTTCTACAAGTTCGTAATTCGTGCTGGATTGATGGTCACACTTCACTCTGCACAGCAACACAAGGCGATAACTCAGCATTTCCGAGGTGCATCCGTGGGCGACGCACCTTGCAGCACACAGAGAGTCATGAGGGGCAAGTTATAGATCTGGAGATCCAGCGTTGATGTCTCGTTTTAGGCATCCTTTTCAGCAGACTGCATACCATCGTTTGATTCTGCGCATCGCTTGAAGTCTTTAGGTGCGAACTATTGTAACTCATCTCCATAACTTCATGCTACACTTCTGTCAGCTTTCAGACCAAACCTTGCTCGGCCTATTGCACCATCGCCGAAACAGCAGCAGCAATCTGCAGGACCACCTCAAGCAGTTCACGAGGCATCTCGCCAGAGAACGATTCTCGAGCCGTGAGCACCGAGGACCTCCAAAAGCTCGTGCTCGAGGCATTGACCCCCGTTTCTGGGCCCGGAGCCTTTTGGGGATGCTGACTCGAGAAAATACACTTCTGATGTGGTTCAATGAAGGAAATTCAATGAGGGAAACGTTCTTGTACTATCAAAACAAAACCTAGGGTTAAGGGTTGACGATTTCAGGTTTCGGGTTCAGGGTTTAGGCATTAAGGCAACGTCTAGGGCTTAAGGTTTAGGGTTCAGGGCTTGAGGTTCAGAGTTTAGGGTTTATGGTTGAGGCACCTGCCTGAGACAGTGGTCGTCGTTATCTTCGGCTTGAAGGAGGGAGGCAGGATGGAGGGAAGGAGGGAGGGAAGGGCAACAGAGGACTGGAAGCATGAGAAGCCCGGCAAGGAGATGTTGGCCTGCCGCTGGCCAGCCAGACCATGAAAGAAAATGCTCGCTAGCACCCTCAACCGCGCAAGGAGATGATGGCTGTCAAAGCCCGAACCCAGACAGGACATGTTGGCCGACCTCATGACCATCGTCGACAAAGACACTGTTGTAGGAAGAGAGGGAAGAAGCCAAAGGAGAAGAAGTGGGCACAGGACCAGTTCAGAAGCAACGGTACTAGGACAAGCATAAGCAGGCCGACAACCAGATGAACCGAGTGCCGTAATGACTCTGACCGACGACCGACCGACCGACCGACCGACCGACCAACGCGGACTGAGAGATTGACTGGCAAGCGGTCTGCCAGATCGACTGACTGTCAGAGCCAGCAGAAAAACTGAAATCATATTACCACAGAAAAACGAAACTATCAAAAAGGAATCTGGGTCTGCTTCGACGTGTGCGAATCATGTCGGAGTGAAGGCATCCTCACCATGGCTGTCGTAGCCTCTGTATATCAGACAGGTATCTTGGCAAATATACACATTTTTCAGTGATGCTGCCGGCTGCTCAGGCTTCAAGTTGTGATAGTAGGTAATCCGCAGCTTGGACCCCTCCAGGTCGGGTTAGTCTATGGGAGGTGGAGTTGAGGCATTCACACGTAGCAGCCAGCGCCTGCTGGCGGAGCGTGGACAGATGTGCGTTGAACATCTTAAAGTTGAAGCCAAGGTTCACGAACCGCAGGATGAGAAATCGCAGCATCCTCGATGAGGCCGGATGCACCGTCAAGATTGTCTTGACACACCAAGCGACTCGGGAATCAATAAGCGCACTGCTTTCAAAGTGGCCTGCATCGCAACAGTCGACGCTGCCTTCACCCCCACCCCCAGCGCAGCCGCAAAGGACACAAAGGCCCGCAATTGCGGCAACAACCTCGCACCACTGCATAGGCACCAACATATGGATAATACGTAGAATGCGGCTCAATCATTCGAGTGGATCCGGCTTCCGGTTCTGAAGCTGGCAGTGAGGGCTGGCGTCTGAGGCTGCGACCAACATGATCATCACCATCGCCCAGAGCAAAACAGACCACACAAAAAACGCAAGCAGGTAGACAACCATCAGCGCCACGTGGAACCACACCCCCAGGCTGAGGATGTAGATGCTCCTGGGAGTCAATCGGCATCGCGCAATTGAGTCTAACTCAGTCTTACTGGATCTCCTGTCCCGAATCTACACGAATTGGCTCAACCGCTGCATGAGTGGCACTCAGAGCCATCTGACGAAGTGGAGGCAGACGCAGCTCCGTAGACAAGCGTAATGTGCTGCCCAGAATCCAAGCGAACTCATCGAAAACCACATCCAAAGGCTCTGGTGCCTTGTGACAAGCCCGCGGTACGAGAAGATTTGTAATTGCAGAAATTTGAAGGGTGGCAGGACACCACCAGGCCATCGTGCATAAAGACGAGGCTTTTGCGTTTACTAGTATGAATCTCAACGTGATGACACCCTGGATTGTTGCCAAAGATTCAAAGCTCAAAGCTGCAGCACCAAGTGGCCATGGGACATCCGCCTTCACAATCGGAAGGAGACCCGCACCTGCTGATGTCGATGCCCCATCTTGACAACGGCAGCAGATTAGCACAGCTGAGATAAACGTTCGGTGAACGCACAACACTGAACTTCTCGCAGCTCCAAAGTCGGTTGAGGAAGAATCCGCACACCCCTTCGGACTTGCAGACAAAAGGCATCCACAGTACGTCGTTCCAAAGCGACGTGTCATGATGATCGCATCGTACTCGCTTCCTTCCACTCACGAACCCATCTTCTCTTGATTGTCGCATATTGTCGCCATTGCAACGAACTGTTTCGTCTAGAGTTCCCCTCCTTAGCCGTCTTGTACTAGAGATTCGATGGTAGAGCATGCCTAGATGCGGCCGTGGTTTGATTTCGCGCTGCGAGTGAGACTGGTGCTCCTCCCCTGCATCTCTCGATCTTCCTCTGCAAGCTGTGGAGGCCCATGCACACGCTGACACTGAGGCGCTATTTTCAAGTTGCAAACCCTCGCGTCTTTGAAGGACATTGGCTCTCCACATGGTTGCACAAGCATGCAGCAACCTTCGCTTTTGAGGAGCACCATGCTGGTGCCGAACCCTACCAGAAACTACCAGAAACAAACAATTTTATCACGTTGGAGGATTTGATCTTCTGTCGCGTTCAGTGGCGCCGGCTCTGCAAGTTTTTTCAGTCTGCTCTCTCTGTGAGTAGGCTGGGTTGCGTGAGCATTGTCCTGTAGCTGGACGTTTTCAGAGAGCGACATTCCGATGGGATGCATTGTTTCGAAACTGCTGTCGGTGAGATGCTCAAGTACTCGATGACCGTGTTTACTCCTCCTTGTGGCCTGATGGACACCCACCTCCAATTGATATTTCCGGGCGTAGTGGTTCAGGAGGGTTCGGAAGTCGACATGCATGTCATGCTCTCATACACCTCTCATACAAAGTCTCTCTCAACTATCCTCTGGCGGCTTCACAAATTGCTACAAGCCCCCTTTCTTTTCGCAGTCCGAGCCATGGAAGCCATCTTAAACGTTGCCTGTCGGCAAGCTTGCAGAACCATGGAAACCATCTTCAACGGTGTCGTCTGTCGGCAATTCGTCTGAGCCACGGAAACATCTTAAACGGTGTCCTGTGTCGGTAAGCATGCCGGCTCGTTGTTCGTTTGGTTGGATCAGACATGGCAAGCCAAGCCCCAAACCCGGCACCGCAGCCATTTAATGCTTGAGTGCAGTGCTTAGTATGTTGTTCAGTTCCTGAGTGCAGTGCGACTGATTATTTTCAGCAGTGCCTGAAGGTGACGTGCTTGTGCGTAACCACAACCTGTTGTTTTGAAGGATCCTTCCTTCATAGTGGAATACGGGATGGTTACGGATGGTTGTGATTTAGGAGGGCAGGTGCAAGTTTTAGGCAGGGTTACTTCATGACTGAGTGCACCACCCCAAGCACACGCTAGATTTACAAACGGCAGCGCAAGTCACCAAAAGGCACCGCCACCAGTCCAGTGCCCACGTGCACGCTCTGCACCGGCAGGCCATTTTGCGAGAATTGCCGTGCATGCGCTGGAAAGACGATCGAAATCATATGGCACAGACACCAAATCCGCAATGTACGCTCTGGCCAACTGAGGTTGGCATCACAGCACAGCAAAACCTCCATGTAGACGCGAGTTCGCGAGTACCCGCTCAACACACACGGTAGCAGCGGAGCACATGCAAAGACTCATGAAAAGCGCGTGTAGTGTAGACGCTCGATTTGTCGGGCACCTGCATGAGACAAACAACTCCGGGAAAGTTGGCTCGTAAAGCTATTGCCTAAGTGTACGCGCTCTGCATGGCGGCGCCTTCAGATCTGCGCAGGCAGTTTTTGTGACCATGGATTAAAGGCGGGCGATGACCGCACTACAGAATGCGTTGGAACATGTTAGAGTTAGGACACATGCTTCGTCCCTGTGATCCCGTGGACGTCGGTGCTGCAGAGCCGACAGCACACTTTGAGAGGCGAGGTGGTAGGGGAAGGGGTGGAGGGTCGAGGTCCACAGCAAACATGCTGCTTTTACCACATCCCATATGATTCAGAACCATCAGAACCGCGATCTGGGCGTGCTTGAAGCACGCCATAACTTATCATCAGGACAATGGGATCCCGAAGGCGCGTGAAACAACGGGTGCTGTCGGCTGCTCGGCCTGTCACATGCTGCCTGCAACGTAGGCAAGCAGACTCTGCTTGTCGAAGAAAGCAACTTCCAAGACACCGATACATCAAAACCTAACAATGTGTTCTGAGATGCGCTGCACACTTATGAACACCACCACATCCACACCAGTGCCTGCAGGCACGACCTTTCCCATCCCCAAAGATTCCGCCAGGTCCTTCCAAAAGCGATGAAGACGATGGACACGCAAAGAAAGACCTGAAGCTGCGGCGGCAACCCATTGATGAGCAGAATTCTCTTACCATATGCAGAGAAAGCAGTCAGGTGACATGTCACGGACGTCGTGTTTTCGTTAAGAATCATGCTGCCTTCAAGCGTTCGCTATTCTGGCCCGGTTGCACGTCCTAGTACGGATGATGCAAATTCAAACACCATCCAGGCTTCTGAAGCTCGGTGCCACTGAATGGCCGGGATAGAACAGGTTAGAACTGACGGCTTCATATACCTGCGAAGCTAGCATCCAAGTCGAATCACATTCTTTCTGAGTTCTGCCAAGCCGTCTCTGCCCGCCTTCCAAGCATGCTCGTACACGTCCAACACTGTGCGCGTGGTCCAAACAGAGAACGTGTACATCAAGCCCATGCATTCTGCTCCTCGGAAGCCACGAGGGGAAATGTGATACAGTGGGTATGGCGCTTTGACACTAGCACTCAAGCCGATGCTGAGTGTGATATGCCTCAGAAGGCCCGGCTTCTTGCATTGCCACTGATCCCCAATCCCCAAGTGTCAAGACGATGTCACGAATTTGGCTTGATCATACGTGAAGCCGCGCGTCCTTTGTTTTCGAAGCCGCGATATCCATTCTCGTAGGATTTTCCCCACCCGCAGTAGCAATTCCAGTTCGGGACCGGGCATGAAGCAAAATCTCCTGCCAGCAGAGGCTTCCATGGAGGAAGCGCAGCATCATCGCAACGATCCGGGGTCTGTGTCTGGGACATGCCTGCACGAATCCCTAAAGAAGCAGCTGGAAGAGCAAGATGGATGCGTTTATGTGTCTCGCCTTCCTGCTGGGCATATGCGTTCTTTACATAAGATGTTCAAGGCCTCCTAGAAGTCCAGAGTCTGTCAGGTGACTTCCTGTTCATCCTTCTTTCAGATTCTGCTTGTTCATAGTGGCCAGCGATCCTGAAGGAGTCACGTTTCCCATTCCTGAAACATGTTCGATTGCTGCGACGTGTTGCAAACTTGGCGGTGCCCTGTCCTAGAAGCTTGCGGCACTGCTGGTCGCTTTCACATCGGAACTGCTCGCAGACCTCAGGTGCAGCCCGAAGACATGCATCTTAGCAGAACAGCAAAGTGGATGACACTCAGATAGCACTCGCGTCCGAAAGGTCTACACTCAACGAAACAATCATCGGGACCGTCAACAGCACGATTTCTCAAGCTGGACGCGGGGATCACTACCACTTCAGCTTCGGAAAACAAGCTCAAGGTGTAGGCAAGCTCGGAAGGGGCCCGAAAAGGGAGACAAAGCACCTGTCACGGCAATGACTTTAACGGAACATACCTTCTGCACTGAGCAACGACTTGGATGCAGCATATCTTGAATATGTTGAATGCACCAGCAGAACAGCAAGCAGTGCACATGTCTGCGGCGTTGAAGCTACCAAAACTATGTTCTGCCGTGCAGGTGTTCGTTGGCAGATCTTGGCAGCATATGGCCTATGGTATCCAGAACAAGCTTTCTTGGAAAGCCAGTACCATGTTGCTCTGTGTCTCGGTTGAGGTGCCCCTTCCAGGAAGTCCACGGTGTCGGTGATACCGGCTGTGGCCCAGTGCTTGTCGCAAATGCCTGGGAAGTGCACTGCACTCATTGCAGAGTTTTTGCGACAGCTTCCAAAACTCTGAACACCTGCAATGGCAAGTTGCATTTCTGCGTATTGTTGTCATACTTGCCATGCCTGCAGTCGCGCGGCTGGCCCAACCTCAGCCCACTCACTCTGGGCCCAATTAAAGAAAGCATTTAAGTCAGCCTGAGCCGACGTCGACTTGTGGATGCAACGGTGTCTTGCTCTGCTCCCTGCTCGCCTTGTACCACCCCTAAAACTTAGGCAAGCTTCGCCACAGCAACCAAAGGCAGAATCCACCAAGCACGGCTCATGCAGTGCGACGGCAGAATGCCCAAGTCTGAATGCTCAGAATACGCTTATTCTTGGCTTGTAGAATCTGATCTTTTCTTCAGTACGATAGCTGCCACAGCATCTGCTGGTATGTCCAGTGAGTTGCTTGTGAAATCATTCGGCTCTAACCGTAACCTTGATCCCTGGGTCGATCGCGGATTGCTTCATCTATTGGAGCCCTCGCTCCCCTGCTCATGGGCGCATAGTAATGTCTGCCGGCTTCTCTGAGACTCTGGGGCCTACATGTTGTTGCTGCTGAGTCTACTCTTCTACTTCTACTTCTACCGCTGATACTAGTAACTACTATCTACTACTATCTACTGCCATCTACTACTACTACTACTACTACTACTACTACTGCTACTACTACTACTACTACTACTACTACTCCTGCTGCTGCTGCGCTACTACTACTACTACTACTACTACTACTACTACTACTGCTAGTACTACCACAACTACCACTACTACAACTAATAAAAATAACTACTAGTTTTACTGCTGCTTGTACTACTACTTTACTACTACTACTACTACTACTACTACTACTACTACTAGTTACTACTATCTACTACTACCACTACTACTACTACTACTACTACTACTACTACTACTGCTACTACTACTACTACTACTACTACTACTACTACTGCTACTACTACTACTGCTACTACTACTTCCTAATACTACTTCCTACTACTACTACTGCTGCTGCTACTACTACTGGTACTACTACTACTACTACTACTAGTTACTACTATCTACTACTCACTACTAGTACTACTACTACTACTACTACTACTACTACAACTACAACTACTACTACTACTACTACTACTACTACTACTAAATATTACTATTACCACTACTACTACTACTACCAAAACTGCTACTACTACAACTACAACTACTACTACTACTACTACTACTACTAGAACAACAGCTACTACTACTACTACTACTGCTGCTACTACTACTACTACTACTACTGCTCCTACTACTGCTGCTACTACTGCTACTACTGCTACTGCTACCACTACCACTACCACTACCACTACCACTACCACTACCACTACCACGACCACGACCACTGCTACTACTACTACTCCTCCTGTTACTACTACTACTACTACTACTACTACTACTACTA
>CAJNDV010035997.1:267-66879 GCA_905221635.1 Symbiodinium sp. CCMP2456
TGAGCCGACAGATGCACACGTCGACATCCGGCTCTCTTTGTACAGAATGACGATCCTCTGCCGCTCCGGCAAAGCCTGCGGATGCAAGAGAAGTCATGAGGACGTGGTATTCAAGCTGCAACAGTCGGCAGCTGGTCGAGATGGCAGCAGGCAGTTGTCCGGCGTGCCCNNGCGTGCCCTAGTTGGCCGTTCTTGTCTCTGCTGGCAGCAGGTGAGTTGTAAAAGGGGACAAAATCGTGTTGAGGTTTGAAGACACTGGGTGCATTCGACGCTTGCGCTGGGCACCTTGCATCCGGGTCGCTGGACTGTCCTTGTCAAACTCTGGTGAGGACTCATTGCCGCCTTTGGGAAAAAGACACGCGAGTGATTGCGTTCTTTTGCCGAGAGTACTGTGTCAGATTTTCTGGAATTGACTCGAATTGTCCGGTGTTCTCCCCGGCATCAATACATATGTTCATTCACATCCCTGTGAGAACATTTGCTTTTCGAAAATATGTCCCTCACATGTGAGATGTCATGTGAAATTTCGGCATGAAGTTTGGTTGCTTAGAAACGGCGTTGGGTCGCAGCTGTCCAAAAGCTTCGGGAAGTACCGGATAACCAGACTTTCTTTCTTCATGCACTTTCCTTCACGGCTCAGCGACCCCAACTGGGAGGCCGTTGCATGTCAGGATGATTCCTATGTTACAGGGGTTGCGATCGGCTTTGACGAACCAGCTCAGGGCTTCAAAGTTTGTGGTGTCCGTCCGAAGATTTGCAGAATTTCTAGGGCGACTAGGGTTTGTATCTAGGCTTCTGGTGTGCTTAAGGCGCACTTAGCCCCACTCTAAAGCTGGCGTGCTGCAGTCGCGGACAGCGCGGTTGCCCGACTGCCGGATACAGTAATCTTGACCCTTGAGTATCTTGATCTCACTTTCCGTGACATGACTTTCAAAGTCGCGGCGGCCAAGACGGTTAAGCGAGAGGGAGTGGCCTTTCGCACAGACGCCAAGTGTGCAGATGGCTTCGTTGTCTTAGGAGGCTGGGAGTGCTCAGGTGCTACTCAGGAGTCAAAGTGGTTTTCACTTCGGCTCACCCCAGTCGAGGCTCCTTACTTGTTTGATGCTGAAGGAAAGAGTCAGTGGGCATCAGCTTCTGCGGAACTTCTTGTGACTCTTGCAGCACTCAACGTGTTTGGACACCTTGAAGCAGGCCCAGCTGGGCGTGTGATCACAGTGTGGCTCAGACAGACAACAAGTCCAACGAAGGTCTCTCCAGGAGAGGCAGCACGATGAAGTGGCCGCTGCTTATGATCAATATGCAGCTCTCTCACTTGCTCATGAAATCAAGCTTGAGGCTCAACTTAGGTTGGCGCCCCAGAGACCAGAATCAGGAGGCTGATGCTTTGACCAACGAGGTCTTCGATTTGTTTTCAGATCACCTCAGAATCCCCTTGCAATATGCCGATCTGCCGCTCTCCTTTCTTCAGTCTTTGTACGAAGCCAGGCTCTCACAGGTGAGCAACCGCGAGGCGGAAGCAGTCCGCGACACGGTGGTTGGCAAGCCACGCTTCAGAGGCAAGAGGAAAAGAGACAAGTCTCCATGGTGACATGTCGGCCTGCGGAAGGGGGCAAAGGCACACAGGTGCGCCTCCGACATGTCAAAGACCTTTTCACGAATTCAGTTGTCAGACGCCTGCGTGAGCTTGCCGCCACCTGCTGTTAAAACACCACGTCCGCCTGAGGGTCTCTCTTATTGAACTAAATATGCCGGACTGAAGAAGGAAGCTTATAGTGGAATTTATACCCCACATATCTTTGGGGAGACTGCTTGCGCATTTATATTCGTTTGTGGATATTCCATTTTCCCCATATAGCCTTTTGGGGAATATTTATTTCAAGAAACACCTGACTAGTTCAGACTTCTTGGAAAAGCTCTTGCTTTCCCATAAGACGTTGACGCAGAACAGCCACCCAATGCATGCTGAGAATCGTGCCAGCATTGTTCATCCGCAACTTTGGCGACAACTGGGCTCTCCTGAGCCTGGATGTGTCTGACGCATTTTTGCAATGCCAGCAGCAGCACGCAACCTTGACAAAGGTAGACGGGTTTTGGTATAAGTTGCATAGAATCTAGAATGCTGCCAGGGCAACGGGATGGTTCAACAACCTGGTTCGCCGATTTTATGCATGAGGTCAAGGGGGCAGTGTCAGCAGAGCCGTTGGCAGAGCAGCCAGTGCTGTTTCGCATCCCGCGTTCGCAGCAAACCGAGACCGGCCCGAGTGCCGAAGGAGCTGGCATGATCCATGTCGATGACGTGCTAGCCGCCGGGCTGGCGTGTCGTTTGGAAGCCTTGGAAAAGCATCTCAAAGGGAAGTTTAAAGTGTCTTCGGATTGGATCCGGGAGGTTGGTGATCAGGTTACTTTCTTGAAAAGACGCCATATCCTTGTAAGCCCGACGCTTCTTGTGATTGAGCCTGATGTTAAGTACCTTGATAAACTCCTCCAGGTGACAGGGCTGTCAGGAGCCACGGAGAGATACAAAGCAGCCCCATTTCCCGCCGGAGGGTTGCCGACTGACCTGGAGTCAGACCGTGACCTCGATCCCGCGACTGCGACGAGGTACAGGTCAGCGCTTGGCATCCTCATGTACTTGAGTGCAGATCTTGTGGCATGCCAATTCGGCATCAGGTTTCTTTCCACTCACGCCCATAAGCCGACGGAGGGCTGCTGGAAGTTGCTCAGACACTTGACGACTTATGTCAACTGCCACAGATCGCATGTGATCGGGTTGAGCAAGCCTGAAGTTGGGCAAGGGCTGACGTGCAGCCACTCCAGGCCCAATGCATCCGCACTTGAAATGTTTAGTGATAGTGAGTGGTCAGGGGACAAGAAGCCGCGGCGTTCGGTTTCAGCTTGCTGTGTGGTTTGGGATGGCCAGCTGTTGCACTCCAACAGCCACACCCAGAAAGTTATCAGCTTGTCTTCATGCGAGGCAGAATATAATTCCCTCGTTGCCGGCGCTGCCACTGCGATTTTCTTGCAAAACTGCATTGCGCATGTATGCCCTGACCTTGAGGTACTCAGCACGCTCCTTAGGCAATCGCCAAGGCGTCGGGAGAACGAGGCACATGGACCGGAAATTGCTATGGTTGCAACAGAAAACGCAGCAGAAGCTTTTGGCAATAGGACCAGTCGGAACGATCGAGAATGTGGCGGACCTGCCTACAAAGGCGCTCAAACCCGAGCGGATCGAGTACATCCTCGGCAAGCTCAACGTGCGTGACAAAGATTGCGGATACGCCCCAGTTGGAGCGTCGCATTTGCTTGATCACCGCACCCGCAGCAGTGTTTGCCGTGTTGTTAAGAGAGGGTCCGTGAATGCACAGCAGATTCTTCAGATCCTTGCCATTGCGCTGCAAGTAGATGCAATTGCCAGTGCCGACGCAGATGAGCCCAATACATCGTCAAACGCCTTGGGCCCGGCAGCTGGCGAGAGTGGTTACGGGTATGATTTTGCATTTTGGGATTTTCTTGAAAGGTTGCTGTGTGCGATTTTCTTGATAGGTGAGTTTCTTGCCGAGCATCCCATTGCATTCCTTGTCGTGTGCCAATGCATCATCGTTACAATGCTGTGCAGATCCTCATGCCGGGGATCCGAGTCCAGTAGACTTCGCACTGAGGCTGAGGCGAGCAAGGCAGGACTCACGAGTTTGAGCATCAACGTGACAGTTGAGGGATCAAGGGCTTCAATCGAGGCCAGCCCTGAGGACCATGCTTCGGAGAAGAGTCTTGCAAAGCCTGAGTGCCAGCCCAGCGGAGATCGCAGCAATGCAGCAAGCAGCGATGCAGCGAGCAGCAGCGCAGCTGCAGCGAGCACCACAGGTGCTGATGATCATGATGTTCGTGACGTGCGCGGCACAGCGCGCCCTATGCCGAAACCAATGACATTCCCGCCACTGCGTGAGGAGGCCAGGCAAGACTTGCGGGACCAGCTTGTGTGGGTGACAAAGTCGCGAGGAAAGTCATATCATGCCAGGTGTGGATGTGGAACGCTTGGAAATGCAAAAGCACTTGAGCAGATTACGGCGAGAGAGGCGATCAGGCGAGGCTTCAAGAAGTGCAAATGCTGCTACGGCTCAGTTTGAATACTACGTGAAGCTTGAATAATGCTCATGGTGCGCTGGGAAGTGAGTCCACTGCTTTGGCATTGGATCCACCGCTTGGCATTGTACATAGGCAGCTGTGGCGAACTTCGGTTGTACATAGCTTGCTTGAACAGGAGATGATGCCATGCTATGCAGCAATTTGCTGCCTATACCAAAGAACTTACCAACTTCGACTTCGCAGCTGTGGAGCAGCTGAACAGTCCGCAGGAGCAGGCAACCTTGCCGCTCGATGCAACTAGGCATCATAATCTTTAGCCATGTGGGGTTGTTAAACTAACACCCACTGTTTGATGGGGCGATTGAAATCGCATGACACCCACTTGAATGCGTCCGCTTGCGTAAGTCAAGCCTGCTGTTTCGTCATCGGCTGCCCAAGCCTTTGGACGGAACTTTTGTTAGGCGTAGTGTACAGTCCTACGTAGCATTGATGAGCCAACGACCTTGACGGCAGAGCGCTTGGACATTCTTCAGTCATAAGTGCAGTGATCGTTGTGTGTTTGAACAGATGAGAATCATAAGTACAGATCACCTTGCCAGGCCAAGAGCGTCAGCGTCTGTAGGCGGGGTGTTTATGATTTCTCATGATGACATGTCGTATTTATTTGTGTTGCTTTATTGTATTTTGCACTCATTTTCACGAGAGCATGTGAATCACATGTGCGACGACCGAAGGCGTTTGTTCAGAGTCAAGGAAAATTTACATGAGAGGAGCTTGCGTCATTTGGGGGGTCATTCTCTCGATTGCGACGGATCTTGGCAACTAGCCTCTCTTTCGCTCTTCACCGTTCCGTGATGGATTTGGCTGAGCACCCCTGAGGCAGCGCACCGCATCGTGTGTTTCAACTTGCCGAGGCCCAGGCTCACTGGCCTTGATGGCTGGAGTGCTGCGGCTTTCGTTGCGGCTGGGCCTGGCTCCTGTTGCTCAAGAGGCGCGTCATCGTGCAGAAGTAAGAAACGCTTGCGTCTGGTGACCCCGTTGGTTAAACAGCAGCAGCCTAATGAGTTGCACACAGTGGGTCCAGTGCAACCCTTAGCTTGACAACTGACAAGCTTGACAACTGACAGCAGCACACTTCTTGACATTGGCTCGCTGCCCTGCCGCGCGGAAGTCAGTGTGGTCGGGGGCCAAACTCACAGGGCTGAGCCGATCAAGTCTGAGCCATTCGTTGAGGGTGCCATGCTGACACATGCCCCGCTTGGCGGAAACGTCCTGAGAAGGCGGCGGGGAATCATTACGAAAATTCCGAAGGTCGGCAACATCATTGCTATCACGAGCTTGGGGGCTCGAGGCCTGGTCACAAACGAGTGTCCATCCCAGAGAGGCGGGGTTGGTTCAGAGCCAGCGTGTGCAGGAGCAGAAGAAGCAACAGCACGCCCTCGACTCCGAGCAAAAGCTTGAAACAGGGAAAGCTGAGACATGCCCGAAGAAGCAGCCGAACGCCGCAAAGCGGTGCGAGACTGTTCCAGGATTCGGGGATCCAGCAGGCAGGAGTTTAGGGGTGGTTTGAGTTCAGGGCTGGGTTTTGGGTTCAAGGTTGGGTTTAGGGTCGGGTTATCGTTTGGTTTAGGGCTTAGTTTCGGGTTTAGTTTGGAGTTTGGGGTTGGGTTTACAGTGTAGGGGTGGCTTTAGAGTTTAGGGTTTGGTTTTGGGTTTGGTATAGGGGAGAGTTTAAGGTTTAGTTCAGGGTGAGTTTAGGGGTGAGTTTAGGGTTGAATTCAAGGTTTTTTTAAGGTTGAGTTTAGGATGGTTAGGGTGGGTCGAATTTGGGGTTGAGGCTAGGGTTGAGGTCAGGGTTGAGGTTAGGGTTGAGTTTAGGGTTTAGCTTTGGGCTGAGTTTAGGGCTGGTTTGGTTTAAGGTTGAGTTTATGGTTGAGTTTAGGGTTGAGTTGAGGGATTAGTTTCGGGTGAGTTTAGGGCTGAGTATGGGGTGTAGGGTAGTTTACAGTTTTAGGGGCAGGTTTAAAGTTGAGGGTTTAGTTTAGGTTAGGGTTTGGTTTCGGGTTGAGTTTAGGGTTGAGTTTGGGGTGGAGTTTGGGGATGAGGTTAGGGTTGAGTGTAAGGTTGAGCTTGGGCTTGAGTTTAGGGTTTAGTTTAAGGTTTGGTTTAGGGTTTGGTTTCGGGTTTGGTTTAAGGTTTAGTTGAGGGTTATTTTAGTTTAGGGTTGAGTTTAGGGCTTAGTTTAAGGGTTAGTTTAAGATTTAGTTTAGGGCTTCGTTTAGAGTTCAAAGTTGAGTTTAGAGTTTAGGGTTGGGCTTTGGTTTAGGGTTTAAGTTAGGGTTTAATTTCGAGTTAGAAATGTGTTTGGTTGGAGTTTAAGGGTGGTTTAAGCTTTAGTTTAAGGTTTAGTTTAGGGGCCGTTAGGGTTTAGTTGAGGGTTGAGTTTAGGGTTTGGTTTAGGGTGTGGCTTACTGCCTAGTTCAGGGTGTAGTTTGAGGTTGGGTTTAGGGTTGGGTAATTAAGGTTAGGGTTGAGGGCAGGGCTGAAGTTAGGGTTTAGTTTAGGGTTGAGTTTAAAGATTAGGGTTGAGTTTAGAGTTTAGGGCTGGGTTTCGAGTTTAGGGTTGAGTCTGGAGTTAAGGATGGGGTTTTGAGTTTAGTGTTTTGCTTAAGTTTTGGTTTAGGGTTGAATTTAGAGTAGAGTGTACGATCTAGTTTAGGGTTGAATGCTTTCTGTGGTTTAGGGTTAGGTTGAAGGTTTAGTTCAGGGTTGAGTTTAAGGTTCGTTTTAGGGTTGAGTTTCCAGTTTTGTAAAGGGTTTAGTTTAGGGTTGAGTTTCGGGTTTAGTTGAGGGTTGAGTTTAGGGCTTAGTTGAAGGTTTAATTTAGGGTTTAAGTTTCGGGATTAGTTTCGGGATTAGTTTCGGGTTTAGTTTAGGGCTTGGGTTCGGGTTTAGTCTGGAGTTTAGGGTTGAGTTTACAGTTTATGGGTGGGTTTAACGTTGAAGGTGTAGCTTAGGGCTGAGTTCAGGGTTTAGTTTAGGGTTTGGTTTAGGGTCGAGTTTAGGGTTGAGCATAGGGTTGAGTGTAAGGTTGAGCTTAGGGTTGAGTTTAGGGTTGAGTTTAGGGTTGAGTTTAAGGTTTAGTTCAGTCTTCGGTTCAGGGTTTGGTTTAAGGTTTGGTTAAGTGTTCGGGTTTGGTGTAGGGCTTGGTTTAGGTTTTGGTTTAGGATTTGTTTAAAGTTTCGATTTGGGGTTTGGTTTAGGGTTTGGTTTAGGGTTGAAATTAAGGTTCAGTGTAGGGTTTAGTTTAGAGTTGAGTTTAGGGTTTGGTTTGGTTAGGGTTTGGTTTGGTGTTTAGTTGAAGGCTTTGCTTAGGGTTTAGTGTAGGGTTTAGTTTAAAGGTTAGTGTAAGGTTTAGTTTCGGGCTGAGTTTGGAATTTAAAGTTGAGTTTAGAGTTTAGGGTTGAGTTTAGGTTGAGTCTAGGGTTTAGTTTAGGGTTTAAGTTCGGATTTAGTTTGGTGTTTAAAATTGTGTTTGGCTTTTAGGTGTGAATTTAGCGCTTACTTTCGGGTCTAGTTAATTAAAGGCTTTTAAGGTTTAGTCGGGAGTTTTAGTTCAGGGTTGGGTTGAGGGTTGCGTTTAGGTTTTGGTTTAAGGTAAGGCTTGGTTTAGGGTGTGGTTGAGGGTCCATTTCAAGGTGTAGTTCAGTGTTCAGTTGAGGGTTTAGCTTAGGGTTGAGTGTTTAAGGTTAGGGTTGCGGTCAGGGTTGAAGTTGCGGCTTAGTTTAGGGTTGGGTTTCGAGTTTCGAGCCGAGATTGGAGTTTAAGGTTGGGTGTTGAGTTTAAGGTTTAATTTAGGGCTTTTAAGGTTTAGTTGGGGGTTTAGTTGAGGGTTTGGTTTAGGGTTTATTTTAGGGTTTGGTTTAGGTTTTGGTTTAGGTTCAGTTTAGGGTTGGGTTTAGAGTCGAGTTTCGGGTTTAGTTTAGGGTTGGGTTTAGGGTTTAGTTCAAGGTTTGGTTTAGGGTTTGGTTTAGGGTTTGGTGTAGGGTTTGCTTTGGGGTTCGGTTTAGGGTTTGGTCTAAGGCTTTTAGGGTTTGGTTTTGAGTGTTTGCGACCCGGACCTGCCTGGTCCGAGGTTGTTCCGCCTTTTGGCTCGCGCCATAGCGTTCATGGATTTTGCAGAGTTTCGTTGAGTCTTTGGAAAATTCTTGTATGCCTGATGTGGATACACATCAGTGTAGACTTCGACGATTTTGTATCGGCCGAAATAGATCCTCTTGCCAAGCTCTGCGACTCGTGTGTCAGCCTGCTGTTCAAGTTGCTTGGGTGGACTACGTCGAACGACAAAGAACACCCTTTCGATAGCATTGCCAAGGTGCTAGGCTTGAAGATCAACTTGGAAGAGCCCCTTGTTGGACGAATTTACATGTGCAACACGGAGGCCAGACAACAGGAACTGTTCGAAAGCATCTCAGGTGTCCTTGAGAAAAATACGCTTGGACGCAAGGATGGTGAGCGGCTGCAAGGCCGGCTACAGTTTGCTGAGTCCCAGGTTGCGGGGAAGGCCGCTGGCATGGCCTACAGACAACTCACTAAGTTCGTCTGCGCCGGCGGGGGAGAGCTTGACGACTCCACGAAAGAAGCACTGCTTACTCTCCGAGATAGAGTAAACTTCGGGGCACCACGTTGCATCAGCGCCAACACGCTGAAAACACTGCACATCTACGTGGACGCCTCCTGTGAAGGCGACAAGGTTGGTTTGGGAGGTGTGCTGATTAATGAACAACTGGGTCACTTCAGCGAGTTCGCATCAACCAGTGTGATTTCAAAGGTCAGCCGTGGAAACCCGATCTTTGAATACGAGTGCCTGGCGATCTTTGTAGAAATGCGCTTGGTGGAGAAATCTTGCTTGCGAGACGAATGTTGTCGTCTTCACTGACAATGAAGGTGCTCTGGCCTGCATGGTCCGCGGTATCTCAAACCATGCTTGTGACCCTCGTGCTGCAATCGTGGGGAGCACTCACGAGCTGTGTGACGACATCTTCGTTAATGTTTGGTTCGAGCGCGTCAACACGTGCTCTAACGTAGCAGACGCACCGTCAAGGCGTGAGAGTTGCTCAGCACTTGGCAAGCGTTTCGAGGCATGTCTTGATGAGATGGTCGAGCTTGCTTTGAGACGTGGGGCTGAATGAGCAAAGCATGTCGACTTCATGCTTATTGCTACCAATGCATCGGCATGCAAAGCAGTGTGCTGTGGCACACTTCTCAATCTGACACGAATTCGCCCCGCGTCTAGTGTAAAAAGAGTGGCCCTCATGACCGAGTGTTGAGCCGATCGTTGAGTTCTGGATTGAATTGATTACACTTCATATATCGAAATATATTGTGCTTGATTTAACCTTTGGTGCCAAGCGCCAAATACCAGGCGACTGCAATACGTTTGATTTGATTGATATTCATTTTGATCTTCACTAGAGAATATCAACCGCTTATCTGTTTATGACGAAACTTTTCGCGAGGTACACGTAACAGAAATAAGACAACCTTCCATCGCGATGGACGGGTCTTTATTTCTGGAAATGTGTTCCCAATTTCCTGGAAACTGCGTTTCCAGGTTCTTTGCGGAACGCTTTTCAAAAACAGAGAAACAACAACAACTGAACAACGTTCTGATTGCAACATGTTTCTGACATGGCAAACATGTTGATTCATTCCTCTGCCGTTCCACAGTTGGGCTCCTTGCAGGAGAAAATTTAGACCCACCCACCCAACCCTGCGGGGGTACCATCGAGAACACCATCATCGAGATACTGGCGGACATCAAGGAGCAGGGAGTGTTGCACAAGTTTCACGCCTCGCAGACATTACAAGCGGATGCGAACATGACGGCGGAGAACAAGGAAGTCTGCTTCACGATCCAGGTGTCCCTTCGAAATGCGGGCGAGCGGCTGCATCGCAACTTGTCCCTGCTGTGCGACAACATGGTCCTCAAGCTCCTGGGCAGCAGGTTGCGGCAGGAGCGCAAGCGTCGACACGGCCTGGCAAAGCATCTGGAGGGACTACTCTACAAGCAGCGCTGGCCCTACGTTTGCGTAATACTGGTAACACATGTTACGTCAATGCCTTGGTACACATTCTTACTTGGATGTTAGCTTGCAGCGGTCTTCAGGTGAACAGCTTGGGCATGGGGCAAACCGCTTGGCGCACCATTTTGGTGCAGTGCAAGGCCTTCAATGTCATGCAGCTTTTTCCTTGGAACGCCATGATGTGCGGATGGACGCATGGCGGGCGACAGCATGATAGCTGTGAGTTCTTTTCTCATCTGATGTGCAGGTTCGGGGCTTCGCCATTTCATGGTATAGGGAATGCTAGGGTTTTTCAGGCTGGACGCCTGCAAACTCCTGTTACTGGCGTGTGCGAGCAGATGATACTGCTGGATGTTCCCATCTCTGGCCCATGGCACCTGCAGGCAGCGATAAATGCGTGGCATCATCAGGCTTTTCCTCATGCTTTGGTGTCGGTGCCCCAATGGCTTGCAATGCGGTTTAACAGATTTCAACAACAGACGCCGACAGGACAGCTCAGCAAAGTGAGGGCGGCTCTGAGTTGGTGCACGGAGCTCTTACTTCCTGAGTTTACCGAGGGCTTGAATGTTCAACATGTCCGGTATCGAGTTTGTGCTTTCGCTGTGCACTTAGGCGATAGTGTCACGTCTGGTCACTACAGAGCTCTTTTGTACAACGCAGACACGGGAAAGCTGCATTACTGCGACGATAATGCTCGAGCTGTGTTACTTAATGACTATCGTAGTGTTTCTGGCGATGTTTACGCGGTCTTTTTAGCTCGCATGCATTAGCAGTGTGCAAGGGGCTTTTCATTTTGGGGCAACATGTAAATACATGTTTTTCGCTTGCGGAACAAAGAGTGCCACACACAGCGCTCTAGTTTGCCACCACGAGTGGCCGCTCTTCAGAGAAGAGTGAAGTCCTTCTCACACGACGCACCGTTGTGGAGCCCGAAAGAAAGAAAGAAAGAACCCTGCGGGGGTGAATGAGCAAAGCATGTCGACTTCATGCTTATTGCTACCAAATGCAGCGGCATGCAAAGCAGTGTGCTGTGGCACACTTCTCAATCTGACACGAAGTCGCCCCGCGTCTAGTGTAAAAAGAGTGGCCCTCATGACCGAGTGTTGAGCCGATCGTTGAGTTCTGGATTGAATTGATTACACTTCATATATCGAAATATATTGTGCTTGATTTAACCTTTGGTGCCAAGCGCCAAATACCAGGCGATGCAATACGTTTGATTTGATTGATATTCGTTTTGATCTTCACTAGAGAATATCAATCGTTTGTCTGTTTACGCAGAAACTTTTCGCGAGGTACACATAACAGAAATAAGAATATGTTTTGCTCTTGAGATATTCGCAAGCGTTTTCTAGGATGGAATAAGTACACACTCCCCGTTAAGACACTCGACGAGGGGATGTTCCTTTGTTCTATCCAATTTGAAAAATTTTCCTGTGAGAAAAGTAGCTTGCTGAGATATTCCTTTGGTAGGTGTGGTGATTGAATTTCTCGGCCGCTGCAGCCTTTTTCCCTTTCGAGGTGATAGGCGAGAAATTCTTTTTCCCACCCTGCCCACCCTCTGGGAAAGGTGGCTTCCTAGTTGAAGTTTGCCTAACCCGATCGTTTGACCTACAGCGTGCCGGAACTTTTCCCACTTGGTGAAAAGAAGTGCATCTGAGTTCGAATGATATTGCTTTGATTATAGGATTGATTGATTTTGAATATGTTATTCTTTTGAGATATTCGCAAGCGTTTTCTAGGATGGAATAAAAAACTGTCCTAAACCTCAACCCCCAAACTCCCAACCCAAACCGTGCAAACCTGGACCTGAACTTAACCCACTCTAAACCATGGCGTAGAACGCCTCTACAAACCCTAAATGCTTGTATCATGCATGCAGTCTGCAAACGGTTATAAGCCCTAAAGAATACAAAGGAATGGTTTTGCTCTATATACATATATACACGCACACACCCACCATGTGCAATCCGTGATGTTAAGCCCACAGCCATGGCACGGCTGACGCACATGACCAGCAGCATCATGCATGAAAGGAGAAGTGTTTGCATATACATATATATATATATATAAGTTACATGTAGTATAGTAAATAAATGCTTTCTTTTTTTTCTATCTTTATACACATAGTTCATTAAATTTACAAAATATACAAAGTTCATCGACCCCAGGGCACATAATAGATGTCCTTGCATATACAGCCATAGCATGCATGCATTATCTGCAGGAGCCCGGAACGAACGCATGCTTTGAAGGATCCTTGCAGATCGCGCATGAATGCTCTAAAACAACTGGAGTATAGAAAAATGACTTAAAAGGGTTCAGGTGGATGCCAATCAAAACGATCCTGTGTTCAAAAAAACCATGTGTTTATTGCGCGAATGTCGACGAAACAGTGATGGATTAGTCAAAACACTATTTTCATCTGCGGCTGACCCACGAAATGACCCAAAAGTGACCTATAAGTCCGGTCTATAAATCCGATCTTTGAATCCGCTTAGCCCCTCCTCCTGGAGTTCTTGGAAGCGGCAGCATCAAAGTGATCTTCGACGTGTGCGCTCGAAGCTGTGTTTGTCCCAAAACGCTCTGGTCCGGAGCGCAAAGCCTCGAATGTTTTGCTCTGTTGTCCTTTTTGTAAGGGACCTCAGGCTCAGGAGCGCGGCCTGGCACAGCCTCGGGCCGCGGGGGGGGCTCCAAAGAACGGGCTCCCAAGTTTCGAAAATGGACGGGGGACGCCATGGCAAGCCTGCTGTCACTGCTCCTGGGAAAGGCGCATAAAGTGGAGCCGCAGTGTAGCCAATCTCTTCGTTCTTTCGCCCCTCAGGGCTGCGACTCCAATCTGGATACCTACGGTTTTCTGGTGCTTCCTGCTCGATCAGGGCGGGCGGGCTACCGGACCGGAGCAGCTGAGGCCTGGGTGGTGCTGGTGCTCTGTTGCTTCGGCCTCCTGGCCCGGCTGAAGCTGTGCCGAGAGCGAGGGGCCCAAGACGGGGAGACGACACAAAGACATTCCCTTCGTGACTGCGCGAAAGAGAGTCATCTGGAGCCGTTCAGCTCAGTGTTTGAGTTCCGCATCGCTGGCACCGTCACGGGATCATGGGCCCCACTTTTTTGAGGTGCTCAGATCTCGCGGCAAAAGAGTCTGAGACTCAGCACAGGGCCTCGCCTTTGGGACTCACCACCGTTCGGCACCCGAGGCTTTCACCGGAATTGGCGCGAGTGACAGTGCTCGCTGCGGCACGCGCCCCGGGCTGCCAGGCAGTCACTGTCACCAGAGAGAGCATCAAGATCTGCGGCTAAATGCTAGGCGAACCTCCGCTCGCCTACTCGGTCCTAAGGTGAGCCGAATAGGTTCAGGCAGTGCAAAAACAGCCACCTTTGTGTATTGAGGCTCATATGGCTCCCACGCCGAGTCCCCATTTTTCGAGAGCTGGTTTGTGGGGAGTCGCTCTGGGAACGGCTCCGTACAAAGGTTACGAAGAAATGCAAGCACCAGAGGGAGCAGACTCCGACGATAAAAGCTCATTCCTCCCAACCGAAAACCCATGTTTGCAACCCAATCTGTGCGTGATCTTCAAACAAGCACTGTTTGCCAGTGTCTTCCAGTGGTCTACTTTGCTTGTTTTGTCTGACTCAACAAGTTCGGCAGTTGTGACATGCTCAGCGCCCAAATCCTTAAGAGCGACGTGTAGTAAAGGTTGGTACTGCTGTCATTGACGCGCGATCCGAGCTGTCAGGGGCAAGTGGATTGAGAAGAGTCGGGAAGAAAGGATTTTTTCAAGCCGCCACTGCCACGAAATCCGCAGGGGCTTGTCAGCCCTTCTGGGCGCACGAAGCGCAGCAGTGAAGCGATGACTTGAAGAATCACATTCAAAAAAGGCTTCAGTTTTGTGCGAACTAACTGATTGAAAGCGATCTCCGTCCACGGAAGGGGATTGGATAGGTCCTCAGCATGGCTTCAAGTTTGGGCAAAACACTGAAACTCAAGCCAGATGATGATGATGATGATGATGATGATGACCCAGCGGATGCCAGGACTGCTATTTCGTTGCGTGAAACTAAGACATGGATGAACGAGCCGGAGGTTTTGTGAGGTACCACCAGGATGTGAGATCTCACTGATGCAGATTCGGTATTTTTTGAGGCTGATGCTGCGCCTCTGCTCCTTTGCGGGATTCCAAGTCAAGTGAGAGTGGATGCTGTGCATGCTGTGCAAGCTACTTCCCTTTGCAGCGCCCGGCCTGGCGGCCGTTTTTGCAGGCTCACTCGCCAGCCTGGTCCTGGATGTGGATGGCCTAGCAGCCGCGGTTGGAAGCTCAGAGAAAGAGACTTCGTTTCAACGCAAGCTGATACAGACACACAACCTGTTCTGGCAGCCTTGAATCATCCAGTGCATCATTGCTGGATGCTCACATACCATGTGTGCACTGTCCGTGCATGCAGCGAAGGGAACAGTGTGTTGATGAGCATGTCTATGCAACGCCGTGTAAGTGTGTCAAAGTATGTAAGTATGTAAGTGTGTAAAGATGTAACGATGTAAGGATGTAAATATATCAGCATGTTAGTATGTCACAGTGTGTCAGTATGTAACTGTGTATGTAGGTAGGTCGGTCGGTAAGTATGCACGTGTGTATATGGGTAGTTCTCTAAAGCTGTGGGGTGCTCCCGCTTTCCTTGTGACCCCTACCGTTGATTGCCCGGGAGTAGCAGCTGTCAAACGTGCTGCTCCGGTTCTTTCTGCGTACAGAGAGGTTACTGGCTTGTCCAACTTTTTCCCAGTCCACATTCATTTGTCAGCAGTTTCACATGTTAATTAGTGCATCGTCTAGGCTGCGCCCGACACGGATCCATTGCCACTGAAAGTGAAAAAAGAGTTTTCCAAATTAGGGTCCCTTTTAGGATGCCGTATATTGGGGACCTACAAAGGGACCCTAATTTAAAGAACTACCCATGTACGCATGTGCATATGCACACATGTACTTGTGCGCTTTTGCGTGCGTTTACCTCACTTACACAATCTTGCAACGCACGGCATGCACCCACTGATGTACGACAGCTTCCTTTCCGCCCCCTCAGACATGCCTCTCCGCCCAAGAGCTTCAAAGGCCAGAAATCACGTTAACGTGCACCGAAACTCGAAACTCTGTGACTCCCAAGTCCCCACAGCCGGGCTCCCGCGCATTTCGCATTTTGCCGAGGTCGGGTCTGCCACCTTCGATTTGATGTGCGGCGTCGGTGCTCGATGCGCCTCGGGCAGGTCCGTGACGGTGAGGTCCACTCCGAGCAGGAGGGGAGAGAGAATCTGCACAGTCAGATGGCGAATGGCGAGTAGAGGAACAAGTAGGTCAGGCCTTGTTGGATGCGACTTCGACGACATGTGAAGCCAAGCGGTTTCAACTCCGCCCTGCTAGATCAATGCATGTCAACAACTCGCTCACCCGCCCCCGCACTCAATCAGTCAGCCAGTCCGTAAGTCCGTCAGTCAGTCAGTTGGTTTGTCCGGTCGTCACTATTCCAGTCACTCCGCTCAGTCAGTCGTTCACTCGCACATTCTACGCAGGCACTCACTGAAGATGGATATGGATACAGGGAGGGGACCAGGTTTAGATATTGTACACATGAAGTGATGTGCTCTCGCTCTCCCTTTTGTGGTTGTTTCATTTTTTCATTCTTTCTTTGTTGCTTTCTTGTCGCTCTCTCTCTCTCTCGCTCTCTCTCCCTCTCTGTTCCTCCCTACCTCCTTTTCTCTGTTTGCTTTTTTCATTTTTGTTTCTCTCTGTCTCGAACTCTCGCATTCTTTCTCACTACCTTGGTTTGCTTGTGGCGGGGCGAAGGCCGTGGTCTTCGCACGTGGCCGCTCCATACATCACATTCACCACAGGATGCACTCCGCCATGTCAGATGTTGCGCCGGGCTCGGCTGATTCTGTGACTTTGTGACGACTTGTGGGTTATGGCTAGCACGAGGCCTTCCAGATGTTGGCCGTTGCCCAAATTGGCTACATCCTCACGGATGTATCTCTGCGGAGTAGCCGACAAAGTACATGGTGGAAGGAGGGTTGCTTTCTCTTGTCGTTGCCTTGACGACAAAACGCGCTTGATGGTTGACGCCACCAGTTGATCTTGCAGGTGCCGTGGTTTCTTCCTGTGTTGACCTATGGCACCTATGTCCTCTGTGCGAGCAATTTCAGCCAGAGGACCGAAACAGTGGACGAACTACGGACTTTGCCCCTTTTTCTTTGTAAGTTGTTTCGAGGCTGCGAGTGGCTGCACCTGCGGCTTGGCATGGCGACGACGGAGACGGTCTGTCAGTTGAGGCGCGGCCGGATTGTCAATGCGACGGTTGAACATGACAGAACAGCATTTCTTCAGGTTGCAGAGGAAGGTCATGCTTGGCCCATTCGGCCGAGCAGGACTGGCCGTGACGGATGAAATGAGACGTTGTGGCGCTCCTGTCACACGAGGCCAACGCGCTTCCGGTGGGACGCCCCAGCGAGAGAGGCAGATTTTTTTTTCCGGCTTTGGGGCGGTGTTTGTCGGAATCTGAGTAGGTAGAACCGTCCATGGCGGCCGGTTCGCTTGGATGCCAGGAGCTTGTGCAGAGAGATCGGTCACGGAATTGGAAAATTGTCACTGTGCAGAGGAGTTGTGGAGGAAAGGACGATGGAAAGACGGGCCTGCAGCCTAGCGTTTAAGAGTCTGAGATCGTGGAAGGCACTTTCTTATCTTGTGCGGTTTTCCTGCAGGCGCCGGCACGCGACTTCCATGGCCACTTTGGCAAGATTCTTTCAAGGTCGCGACGCAGCGGTTTAATCACCAGACGCGACAGGTCCGTCAGGTCGCAGAGACCTGTTGTGCCCTGGTTGTGCTGTACCTCCTGTTCGACTGCACGGGCCGCACGTGGCTAAGTTCCGGATAATTAAGTGGTTGAGGTGTGTAAAGTCCGACTGAGGCCTTTCCTGCGTGGCGGGCGCAACGCCTGACATCATGGGCTTCGTTGCCCGGGTGCCTGAGAAAGCGGCAGCGGGGCCAGCGGGTCTGGAGCGCTCGGATCCGAGGTCCTTGCATGTGGACTCCGGATTCCTGGCATCTTGGAGGCGTTGGCCCTGGCCCTGGGCGCGAAGAAAGGTACCTCGCATGCAGAAGGCTCCGCAGCTCCGCTCGTCTCTTTGTCCGCCTCGGTCATCTGCCTAGGCTCAGATGCCGAAGCAGAAGCAGCCGAAGCCGAGGCGTGCGCTGCTTGCACAGCCAGATTGACGAAATCTGACCTTGTTCTCTTGGCCCGGGCCATCTGTAGGCATTCACTGCCAGGAGCAAAGCACAACTATCTTGGTATAGGATGGCCGAAGTCACAGTTTCGAACGTACACCGGCTCGTGACTTGGAGGTGTTGGTTGAGGGACGGGCCGACAACAGCTGTACAGCAGCCATCGAGTGAAGGGTAATGTTGGGTGCCAACACCCTGAAGCGTAGTTGTAGTTACGAGACTTGGGCACTTGGGGCGAGTCTTATGGGCCTGTGAGAAGTCGCACACAGGACCCGAAGCTCCCGGCCGGCTCCTTGGCGCTCCTCCTGGCCTTGACCCTGTCACCCCAGGCCGAAGCCGAACAGTTCTCTCAGAAGTCTCAGTTCTCTCCTCACTTCGAAGCACTGAGAGGCGCAGGGCCAGGCACTGGAGTCCTTCGAGTACCTTGCGATTCTGCTGGTCCGCCCTCCGCTCGGCCATTCTCGGCCGCTCTGCTCTCCGTGCCGTGCCAGGGCGCGCAGGTGATGCACCTGGTGGTGCTGCTCTGGTGCGGGTCCTTCGATTCCCTGCAAAGCCTTGGGCTTGGCAGTCGGTTGAAGTTCTGAAGGCTGGGTCGACAGCGCTGGGTCGGATGCCTGCTGCTCACCCTATATGTTGGGTTGGGCTCCCAGGCTCGAAGTCCCAGTGCTGTGCTTCTGCAGAATCGTTGCAGGTGCTTGGTCTGGGTCCTGACGCGCTTCTATTTGACCAAGCTCTTGCATAGTGGCCGACAGTAGTAGTTCCATGTTCGGCGCTCCTGCTGAGCATTACATCGGGATGCGTCAAAAGCACAGCGGCCTTCTGCAAAGCTCGGTTAGAGGCTTCACTCGCAGTCGCGCGGCGTATGTGCAAGTTGTGCAAGCCTTGAGCTCCGCACACCCTCGGCTCGAAGCTCTGGGCCCGTGACTTAGAAGGGCCCTCGATCTTCGGAGTTGTTTGAGATCCTCTTCGTGATGGCGGGTTCAAGTTCACTCCCGCTGCTTCCGCTGCTTTTCCTCCTCTTTCCTCCCGTCTCTGCGGAGTCGCAGTCTGTGCAGTCCGCGGGGGTGATGCGGAGAGCGGAGGCCGCTGAGGCGCCTCTCACGTCGCCGAAGCCCCTGATGCGCTCACACAGGGAGCCGGTCCAAAGTGTGAAGGTCGTCCCAAAGCAAAGCGTTTCGGCTTCCACAACCCTCCGGCGACCGCTCTTTGACTCCTTGGCAGAGTCTGAGGATCTCGATCTCGTCGATCTCGATGGCTGTGGCTTGGCTCCCTGGAGCTCCTGGAGTGTTTGCAGCTGCGGTGGTCGGCGTCTTCGAACTCGGGATGCTTTCGGACTTCTTGAGGAGCAGCTTCCAGAAGCCATCACTCGCTTTTCGGGGGAGCTGCTCGTGAAAAGTCCGGGGCGCTACACCTTCCAAGCGGCGGAGCCGCTGAGGAGCCTGCAAGTCGGGGCGGCCTTGCGGGCCACACGCAACGCTACGGACAAAGCGACGCCGGCGTGGGTCCGCTACCTCGCAAAGGGCGCTCATTCCCTGATTCTCGAGGCCGAGAAACCCGCCTCGGCGTCGGCGGTCATGCGCATGCAGGTTCCCTTGCAGTACCGGGGTCCAGACACGCGAGACGAGCCCATCTTTCTGCCGACATCGGTACTGAGGCATGGAGCTGGAAAGGACTGTCAGGCCCGTGCGGTGGAAGCTGGTCGCTGCCCCGCCTGTGCGGTGGATTGCGAATGGAACGACTGGGCGGATTGGTCGAAGTGCGTTGCCTCCACCCCTCCGTGTGGAAAAGGCCAGGAGACCCGAAGCCGCTCCGTGCAACGCAGGGCCGCCTCGGGAGAAAAGCCTTCGCTGCTTGAGGGCAGGGCCTGTGAGGGCCAAGGATTGGAGCAGCGAAGCTGCCACGTCAACTGTGGCCGCACTTTCTGGTGAGGGGCTTAGGGTACCGCACTGCCAGACTTCCGCTGAGCAAAAAGATGCAGGTTGATCCAAGCTCTGCCGGCAATACACTCGGCTTTAATCTCTGTCTGTGTGCTGCTTCTCGCAAGTGAGTTTATAGCCAGATGCTGGTGAAAACAAAGGCTACAAATCAGATTCTGGGGATCCTCTCATTCTCCAGCTGAGCAGCATCCATCAAGTCAACATGGACCGTCATCAACTGCAGCATAAATATAACTGCGCCATGCGACATGGCGCCTGCATGTGCAGAGACAGAGCGTGATCGCAGCACCTACGTGACACGACCGCAGGCAGGCTAAGAGCTGTTTGAAGCGTTGCAGCGTGCAGTACCTTGCAGTACCTTGCAGTACCTTGCAGTACCTTGCAGTACCTTGCAGTCTGAGGGTTGTCTGCTTAGCTCCCGAGGAAGGAGAAGAGCATGGCCTTGGAGTCGGAGGTTCGGGAAGTTCGGGGAGCCATGGGCTGTTGAATCGACCGCTGTTGCGTTGAGGAGCGGCCCTCCGACGTTTCGGCGATCCTCCGGAGCGCCGTCCTGGAGGCGACGGCTGCACCCAGAAGCTCAGCAGTGAGAAAGGTTTCGAAACGCATCCTTTCAGGCACAGGAAGCTGTGGCTGAGGAGGTGCGCAAACTCTTTCTGGCCTCGCGCTGAGAGGGCTTTGATAGAGTCGAGAAATGGGCTTTTTGCGGGAGGGTTCACAGTACACAGTATTTTGCTGGCATCCCAGGCCCTGCGGGAGGAGCTTCCGGCAAATTTCGACAAGGCCGACCCCCTGACACGACCCAAAACGGGCAGCCATTCAAGCTGGAACACCGCTCCGCTATGCTCCGCCCATGCTCCGCTGCTGGCTCAGCAAGGGTTTTGGTAACTAAGGGGGTGTGAGAGGGCCAGGCAGCGCAGGCCTGTGTGGCAGCATGGTGCAGATGTGGGAGATCGTAGGTGGCGCGGACAAAGGTGGTATCATCGTCAGGCCCAAGGGCTCTGACAAGTTGCTGTCATGCGCTTGCAGACCCCTGGAAGAGAGCCTGCAGGGATGGTGAAAACACCAAGTCCAACCAGCTGGACGATCGCCTCTCCACCGGTGCACTTGTAGAAGAGGTCGAGCTGAAGGGCGACCGCCTGCACTACAAGCTGGTTTTGGGCACAGGCCCGCAAGATGGCTGGGCCGCCTGGCCCAGCAGAGTTCTGGTAGGCTGTTGGTTGCGTGGCCTCTATGACTGTCGGCTGAATCTGAGGTGAGCACCAAATTGAAGGACAAAGATCTGGCCGTGAAGACAGACAAAGCTCCAAGCCCTCCTCCCACATCCGTGGGCCCGAAAGGGGAGGCATCTCGAGGACTTTGTTTCTGCTCTCTGCCGAAGGCCAACAGTGCTGCCACATTTTCGTTTGTGCAAGGCACCCCTGCCCATTGGCCTCTTCTTCCCAGGGCAGGGATCGCAGTATGCGGCTTGCCTGCCAGACTCTGCACGGGCCCACGCTGGCCGAGGGATCCTCGCCTGCACCTGCTATAGCTGCTAAGGTGAAGATGATGGAGAAGGTCATGGACATTGCCACAGTCAAGGAGATGATCGAGAAGTCGAAGCCAATCCTCGGCTACGACATCCTAGAGATTTGCCTCAATGGCCCTGAGGACAAGCTGGAGGAAACACGCTATTGTCAACCTGCCATGTTCCTTGGTGGCCTCGCCGGCCTCGAGAAGCTGAAGCAAGACAAACCCGAGGCCGGGCTAACCAAAGCTGGAGGCGAAAGGCGAAAGGCGCTCGTTTTCGAAGAGAAAACTTGCGCTTGTCTTCTTGGGCAGGCAGTGTCACGAGCATCAGTGATGGCCGGCCTCTCGCTAGGCACGACTTCTCCCTGTTTCCTCTGCCTTCCGTCTTACCCCTTTGTTCTCTCCCTCTCCCTTGCTCTGGGCTGGAGCCTCCTCTTCCTTCCCTTCATCTCCGTCTGCCTGTGCCTCAGGTGAGTACACGGCTCTGTGTGCTGCGGGGGTGATGTCCTTCGAAGATGGCCTCAAGCTGGTGAAGCTTCGAGGAGAGGCCATGCAGGAGGCGGCGGCGTGTGAGCCCTACATAGGCCCTAACAATGAGCGCGGCTTCTTCCTTGAGTCGGAACGAGGTCCGGATCAAAGAAGCAACTGATGCTGTCCGTCGCTGGGCTGGAACGTGCCAAGCTGGATCCGCTCTGCCGTGAAGCCGCTTCCAAAGAGGCAGAGGGTTGCCTCCTCTTTCGTGTAAAGTTGTAAAATGTACCTACTGGCAAGCAATGTCGGACCGGCAGGACGGCGGGGTGTGCTCTGTGGCAAACTGCCTCTTCCCCCAGGGCTTCTCGATCGGCGGTACAGAGAAGGCACGGCTACAGTGGGAGTCGCGACGAGAGAAAGCTTCGAATGTGGCGGCACCAAGGCCATAAATACGCTGAAGGAGCTTGCAGAGAAGAATGGGGCACTTCAGGCCAGAACAACGGGGGCTCTTTAAGGAAGTTGGCTCTGATCCGGAGTTTCTCGAGGCGAAGGTGCTGAAGACCGCTGGCGCATTCCACACTTCCTTGATGCAGCCTGCCCAGGACTGGGAGTGTGCCCTACAGGCCTTTTGTCAGGGTGTCATGCGGGCTTGGCCTCTTGGCTTTGTCTTGCTCGTCTTGTCCACTCCGCAGTTCTTTTGCACATATATATATATATATAGCTTCGTTGTCCTTGTGTGCATTGGAACGGGATCGTTCATTACCAGCTGTTCCTCTGGCTTGAGCTGCTGCAACAGCACATAAGTCAGGTTTTTTGTTTAAACGCGGCGCGTCGTCCGCCTCGGCCCGGCTGTACTTGAAGCAGGTGCATTGGTTCGGAAAGCAACGGGTAGGTCACACGGGTGAGGTATTGCGTGAATGAGCACGTTTGCTATTTTTTTAATGTCAGTATTTGTTGTGATGCTGAGGCTCTGAGCAATAATCCCACGCGGCACATTCCCAGCATTATCCCATAGACGTTACTGTGATAACGTATCACACTTCTCATTGGTCTCGTATACAACCTCCCATGTGTTGGAAGGTGAATCAAGCTTTGCAACGAAGTACAAGACACAGCCACAGAATTGCCAGGCGGTGGCATCAGCTTCACGAATGATGTACGCTAGCCTATCTTGCCTCGCCGCAAGGAAGAGCCATGCACATTTTTGATTTCTTTGAAGCGGGGGCGGGCTCCCGGCAAGCCGCCAGCAGAATGTCTCGACGTAGGGCTTGCCAACCAGAAATCCAACAGGTTTTTTGTTTTGGGGGGTTCGTGGGCCCCATTGAGGTGGGGAAACAGAGAGTTTTTGTTTAAACCTCTGACCGCACGGCCCCGATGCGAATGTGCCATAATTGCCATAGTACTGTATTTGCCAATGCCGATGCTGTACTGCGTGCCTCTAGAAGACCGGTTCGTAGTCAGTGGCCTGTCAGGACAAGCTTTCTGCAGCTTTGGAAGAGACGCTCCCGAACATGAAGCCCCCCATGCACACAGCAGCTTGGCTCGCGGCTTGCATGCGTGCTTTTTGACCTTTGGGGTTGCTGCCTGCACATGAGGTGTGGATGAATGCTTCGGCACAGCCCATTCGTCCTGGCACGGATCCAAAGGAGATCGTGGCTTTGTTGAAGAGGCAGCCGGGGCCCGGCGGGGCCCGGCGCCTTTTTGGGCGGCATATCCCTTTGGCCGCAGGGCCCTGGCCTCATTGTGACAGGCAGCTGACGAACCCTGTCCTCTGGGACGATTCCATGAAGGCAATCCTCAAGGAGGGTGTGAACGAGCTGCCTGGAGCGATCTGGAGGGAGAGAGGTGCTGCGGTTTTCTGGGCCGTTCCGACCATTTGAGGTTCTATGAGGTTGGCCCCATGAAGCAGATCAAGGCCATGATGAAGCGAATCGATCAAACAGCGCCTCGGCAGTGCGAGCGATGCGAGCGACGCGAGCGACGTGTGCTTTCGCTGGCAAGCCGAGAAGCCGAGGCCTGGAAGGCAACGACGAACGTCGAGGTTTGAGAGTCTGAGAGGAGAGGCTAGGAGGGCGAAGCGGGCCCTTGTATAGGCCCCCAGACCTCCCCTTCTCCCCCGACCCATAGCCACCAGAGTCACCAGAGCTAGTAAAGGGGCTTTGCCCTCGTACCATTTTGTGCTTTTGGACCTGGGATGCTCCCAGCCAGACCAGTGGTCTCAATGCTCCGAGAGCAATGCTCTACGGAACATTTGTGCGCTATCTTTTCTCCTACGCAAAGGCGTCAAGGGCACGACACGGGCCATGAGGGCTCATGATGCAGAGCCGAAATGCTGCCACCGGACTGACCCGGTCAGTCTTGCGAGTTATGTGCTCTTTTGCTCTGACACTGTCAGGCTTTGATCCCTGTGTTGGCTCGCGCCCAAGGGCCGAGCTTGGAGAGCTGCACTGCGAGCTGCTGCGACTTGCCGTCTCTTCTGTCGTCCTCATCTCCTCTGCTAAATGCAGCCTGATATCGCGTCTCGTGACGCTAAGCGTGCGGCAACGCCATGCAGCCCACATCCACATGCCGGAAGCGTGTAAGTGCCCAGTCTTGTCTGCTTGTATTGCTAAGCTTCGCAGAGTTTTTTTTTTCTGATTTGTCGAATTGCAAAGCTTCGCAGAGTTTCCCCCGATGGGCCTAGCCTGAGGAGCTCCTGCAGGAGATCCGTCGTGACAGCAGGCCAGGCCGAAGGGCAGATAAGGGCAGTTTAAAGTTGCGTCGTTCTGTCACCTCGCCAGGATGGGCGCCCAGCGGTCGTCAGCCTCGCTAGGCCGGTGCAAGAGATTTCGCCGTCTTGATTAGGACCATCTTCTGCCTGTGGGCGACTGTTCATAGCTTCGGCTGAACGCTTGTGCAGGTTCCATAAGTTTGTGTGCATGTTCGCGAGCCTAGCATATCCAAGCGTCCAGGAACTGACATGCGATGTTTATGTTTTGCATGTGGAGCCCGTCCGCAAAACGGAGCGCACGCACATGCGCTCGCCAGCCGCTACCTGCGAGCACAAAGCCAAGAGGCTTATGCGAAGCATTGTCCTAAGTGCACCGTGAGGAGGCCCAGAAAAGCATTCAGTTTTTCGGTCATCACTGCGGCCCTAGCAGGTTTCTGCATCTTCTCGTGTCACCTTTTTCCGCAAAATCAGCGCCGTTCCTTTCCAGTTCCTCGTCCTGCATTTCTCCTGTAGACTCTATAGCTTCGGCTTTGCTGGTCATGCCGTGCGATCAATCGACCCGTGCTGCATGTACCAACGTACAAAACGGCTCGCAGAAGCACTGTGGAAGACCCGGCTCCTCGTGCTGTCGAATGAAAACACTGGAACAGCCTTCCGGGGAGAAGTCTGGACGGTGCAGGGTTTCGGTTTGTAACATCCACAGGCGACACGTAAAGCACAGCAGCTTTTGCTGAAACCAACGGCGTATTCTACGCATTGCTCACAGGAGTTCGAGCTCCGACATTTGTCGGAACTTCGCTTTGCGGCAGTCGATATGCTGCCCGTAGTCACAGCACGAAAAAGCGCATTTCAATGGACTGGGACGACTGTTCAGCGAGAAGCCTCAGCAAGGCACTAAAGCCCGCACCACTGTGCCAGGAGGGAGAGATAACAGAAGTCCGCAGGCGCGGCTCGCGGCGTCCCTAGTGAATTAGAGCTGCGAGCCCTGGCCCCAGGAGATGAAGGAGCACAGGAGCACCGCGGGCCCACCACGGGCCCATCAAGGGGGGGAATGCAGAGTCCAACACGCTTTTAACCAGATCTCGAATGCGCAGGAGCTTAGAGGTCTCGGACGTGCCGCGGGCACCGGCCTCGAAATCACATGTGAAGCAGTGCATAGAGAATTCACGGGACATCCCAACAGCCGTCTGAACTTGCTAAGATGCTTCGCAGAGTCAGTGCGCCTCTCAATGCCGTCGACAGCTCGGAGTGTCGGTGTTGCAGAAGAGATCCGAAAGACCATATGGGGCCTGAGGCCAGAGAGTTAAGGACGTAAAACGGGGTCTCGCATGCTGAGGCCCGCGCAGCGGTCAGTGCCAACCGAGCTGCGATGCAGTGCCTCCCGCACAGATTCTTTTCAGGGGACTTTCGAGCCGCAGATCCGCGAGACAAAACCTCATGGGGGATGAAGTGCTTTACAGCAGTGTGTGACCCGAAACATAAACCCGAAAAGCCCTCAAGATTCGGCCTGGGCGGCTTCTCTGCTTTGCTGTTCTCTCGTTCCTTCTTGCAGTTTGAAGCGCAGCTTCATCAGCCCGGAGACCAGCGAGGCGCACCAGGGGGGCGCATTTGCACGGCATGCATAAGCACGCTGCACTGACATACATGCATGCACAGCGCACCGCAGAGGAGTGAACCACGCGCTTTTCACGGAATCATGGGTTAAAGTCTGAAAAAGTTTTGGCTCGAGCCTTCCAGCTCGAGCAGGCGATGCCCCGATAAAACTCCACGCTGCTCCAGGCAGTTTATGATACCAGCCATTGCAGGCAGGGAAGTGTCCTCGATAGACTGAGCGATCGCACCACAGCGCGAGCTAAAGGGTTGGGATTTCATGAAGCCTAGCTGTTCCCGACTTTGAAGGAGGTCAAGCACTGAGGCCTGGCCCAGCTTGAGAAGGAGCCCGCTCAAGACAAAGGAGCATCCCTCAAGGAGGCTGCGGACCGCCAAGAACAAAAAGAGAAAAAAACGGAGGATAACAAAAGAAGGAAAAGGCTGAGGGATCTTCGGCTTACGGGTACGCTCTCGAGATGCAGAGTGGCTTGGGCAGCCGGCCTGCAATCCGCGACTGCCTCATTGCCTGCCGGGTTCGGCAGGAATCTCAGTGCGATGCATCCGGTGAGCAACTACGCTCGTGTTCTCAGTCAGGAGGCAGCCATGGTGCTGATCCTTGTCATCACCTCTGCGTTTGGCAGGCGTCCGGTGGATGATCGAGGCCGTGACCCAAAAGCCGACGCTGGCGCTGGCACGTCCTTCGACCTCGAGTGGAAGCCGGATCAGGGACCTTCGTGCGGAGCTATGGGCAGCTGTCACTTTAGCAGCACGTTCCATTGAAGGTTTGGACGAGGAAGTGGCTGCCATCAATGAGTACACGCGCACTGCGCACAATGCACAAACGCTGCAGCTGCTCGGGCCCACCAGTCGCCAGCCCACGATGCTCCAAAACGTGCGGTATTATATACAAACCAGTGCTTTCGCCACTGTGGATCGACCGCGACAACTATGGAATATCCGCGCTCTTCCGGGAGGATCTTATCCAATGAAAAGGCAATCCACTGCGCGTCTTGATGCCGGGACAGAAAGTCGGATACATCAAACAGCGAGGGGAGCTCCACTCCACCTTCTCCATAATGTGACAGAGCAAGTTGGCGTGAGAGATAGTGCTGTCGCCCACCAGTCGCGGTTCAGAGCCTTCCTTCTTTACTAGCCCTAGCTTGCCCGCGGCACACTTGTTACCAAGCCGTGCCTTCGCTTCTGCCAGTCCACCTGGTGGCCATTCTGCAAAACCCGCATCGATGTATCACGATCGTGCACATAACCCAGCAACCCACTCCACAACTCAAGTGTATGACCTGCTACAACACCAGCAGTGCACCGCCCCGCTCTTTCTCTCAGAAAGGATACCAAGTCCTTCCGAAGAACCTGGACCTCATCGTCACGAAAGGAGGGGACGACGCAGCTTCGGTCACACGGGCCAGCAAAGGTGGAACCAAGCTCCACGCAGAAATTCGCTTCATCCAGGAGCGTCTCAATACTCGCAACAAGTCTTCCTCACGCAGGCACATCCAGTAGCATCCGACCAAACACCACCGCCGTCTTTCAAGCGGAAGTGGTTACTACTAGAATCGCCATCTTGGTGGCGTCCGCTTGTGGTCGGCCGAAATGCACAATCTTCAATTTGCGCACGCCCAGGTTCACGCCGAGTATCAGACCCAACATGCGCTTCCCGGCATTGGAAGCAACTGGCTGACATGTGGCTCAAGCCGTGTCGCGAGTCAATGGGAACCTTGGTGCGGGCGCCGCACGATGCGACTTGTCACCGCAGGTGGTGAAGAAGCAAGACCGATGCATTCCCCATTGCGCATCGTCTTGGAGTTCACGCGAGCACGGGACTCCGAAGGCTTTCGCGTGGTCTCTGGCTTGCGATGGAGCGGCGTAAGTGGAACGGGCTTCACCGCCTTGGGACGCGATTTCAGCCTAAGTTCGCAGATCCGCATACAATGACCAGGCCCGTTTTCCTGCAGGTCCACGAGGAGTGACGTTTGCCCGAGGTGGCGTCGGCGGCATAGCTGCGGGAATTCCTCCATCCATTGGAGCTTGAGAAGGACTACACGTCGGCGATTGTGACAACGATGCCTTGCCCGCCCTCAGCTACTCCTCCAAGCGATCCAGCAGCAGTCCTTGCATAAGTCTTGAGAGTGGACACCCTGGTGCCGGATATTCAGCGAAGAGCAGCTGCTCGAAAAAGCCGCAGCAGTTCGGCTGACTCCCCCTAGAGGAGTGGGATGTTGAGCTATCCGGCGCCGCGCTACGAGTACAGGAACAAGGGCCCATGCGTTTGTGATGGTGGGGGCTTGTCACCCTCACAGCTGGATCCTGCATATCAAGAAGTTCTTTCCCGCTCGGAGGGCGTCAACTAGCTTCCCGACAACGACACCAAGGCATTGGCCGAGGCAACATCTTTAGGTCCAGCGGTCAGCGCAGGACCAGGCTGACATTTGCGCCAAAACACACGCAACCGTGCAGTTACATGATGCGTGGCCAACTCCGATGCGTCAAAATCATTGAAATCTTTATCACCCAACTTAGTTACTTGATCTGCAACTTCCCTAGCCATGTTTCAAAAGAGCTCTGGTCCACAGAGGCCCGGCAGAAGACTTCGTCGGAATCATAGCCCAGCTTGATAATCGCCTGCGCCACACGCCGGCATCTTTGTTTGCCAAGCCGACGTGACAAGGAGGCAACAGGAGGAGAGCAGAGCAAGACCAACTCGGATTTGGCAAGAAGTTGACCCTCGCGAACTATAGTCATGATCCGACCGCAGGCACACCATGAATCAACCAGACAACCGTCACACGGACCAGCGCTGCGTAGCGTTCGGCTTGCTCGCGCATCAGGATCTGCAGATAAGCACAACGAAATCTGGCGTAACATGATGTCATAATGTTGTTTCAATATCACAATGCGGTCACACACACACACACACATGTCAGCACACAGCGCCCAAAGCGCAGCGCACACACACACACACACAGCCCGATTCGGGGGCGTGCCGCAACGCACCCAAAGTGCCAGCCGTCAGATATGCGCCCAAAGTGCACAGAAAAGCTCCCAAAGAGCAATACCCACTGCAGCAGCTTCGTCAGGATCCAAAGCAGGCAATGCGTCGGCATGCGCAGAAACCGCTCATCCCAGGCCTGCTGTGGACCACCTCATAGTGCTGTCCAACAGCAGCGGGCAGGCCATGCCGAGATGCTCTGACCCATGCTCAATCCCAGCAGCCGCCCAGGGACCAGACGGTGGCACCGCCCAACTTGTCACTTAACCGGTTCAGCATCCACGGCCCCGGTCATCGGCGACATCCGGTGACTTCGCCCGGCTCATCGCCTTTTTCATCTTAGCCTCCAGCATCTCATCGGCAGCCCCGACCAACAGCTCTGCCGGGCTCCGCTCCACGTTGCCCCGGGCCAAAGCCGCGCGCGCTACCCAGCCATCCTGCGCGGCGCGCAGGATGCTCCTCTGACACCACGTCACGGCAGTACTTCTCCGCGCAGCTAGAGGAAATGCGAATCCGACGATGTCCATGCGCAGCCCTAACCTCTACCCCAAGCTGGAGCTGCAGTCTGCAGGTGCAAAGTGAACTTATGCGCGTAATGTCAGGGGATGTATCGGTATCCAGGCAGCGCCGCAGGTGGGACAAAGCTGGGGAATTTGCCGTTGAACCCTTCGAATTACCCAAAAGGTAATCTTGCTCGGGATATTCAACGTGGAGCTTGGAGAGCACCGCAGCCACCGAGGCTAAGGAAGCGGCCTAGTTATTGCAAGTGGACGCTGCGATCAAGCAGCTCCAAGCAAACCCAGATGGGCCAGATTTACTCCAGCAGCATCAGCAAAGTGAACCCTCCGCTAATGGTAGTGTCGACAGATCCACGCGCTGTGCATCCAAAAACCTCAACCCTGACCACAACATGTAAGGAAGCATCCAATAAGAAAACAATCAACACGTTCTTCACACGCCGCCTCTGCCAGCTCGCGAATAAAGCTCCGACGGTGCTCGGCGGGTCCACTTCTGCGCTGAAAGCAGGAAGATACAATAGGCCCATTCAATATCATGCCGACTGGCTCCAGGCCCAACTTGTGAGCGATGAACTGCAAGGCATGGAGTTCTCCTCGAGCGGCACCAGCATGCCGGTTGCCACGGTCAAACCTCGCCCCTTCAGCAGGTGCCTCTAAGAAGTCAACAGCCGCATGGCAAGCCGGGCAACCGAGCTGAGCTCCGGAAGCAAAACTGAAGCAATCAACGCCAGCCACTCAGAAGCTTGAGTAATGTGTTCGGTGCCCTGTGAAGTCAATTTTTCGGCACCCAGACCGCCACACTTCCGGCGAAACCCGCCGCTGCATTCGGAACTTTGAGCGCGGGCCGTCGTGCCTTGGACTGCGCTTGCACAACAGAGTGCACAACTTGACCGTAACAAATCGTACTCCCGGGCCTTCGTGGCTTTTTCTGGCGTAACAGATCGCAGTGCCGGGTCTTGGTGGCTCTTTTTGGCCCACTCTTGGCCGTAACAAAATCGTTCTCCCGGGTCTTGGCGGGTCTTTCTGGCACCCTCTTGGCCGTAACAAATCGTACTGCCGGGTCTTGGTGGCTCTTTCTGGCCCGCTCTTTGGCCGTAACAAATCGTACTCCCGGGTCTTGGTGGCTCTTTCTGGCACACTCATGGCCGTGATAAATCTAACTGCTGGGTCTTGGTCGCTCTTTCTGGCCCTCGTTTGGCCGAAACAGATCGTAAGCTGGGTCTTGATGTCTTTTTGTGGCCCACCCTTGGCCGTCGGGTCTGGGTGGTTCTTGCTGGCCCATTCCTAGCCCTAACAAATCGTACTCCTGGTGGTGCTTTCTGGCTATTGGCCGTAACATTGGGTTTTGTGCTCTTTCTGGCCCACTCTTGGCAGTAACAAACCGCATTGCCGGGTGTTGGTGCTTCTTTCTGGCCCGCATTGGTCACCGGAGCGCAAATGTCCTTGGACGGGCATGCTGCTGCTCCGCCACCATCGCGTTGCTATCGTCCCACAAAGAACAGATCCCCACAGTTGACTCTCCAGGCTTCTGTAAGGTTGTGCGACCCCACGAACCGAGTCGGTGCGCACGGGTACACTCGCACAATTCCGCCAGAGCCGCGCTGATTTCGAATTTGCCATTCGGATCATCATTCCCGACGGTCAGTTTCCAGGCGTCGCCGTTTGAGCTCCCCCGTTGGTTACGGCCCTGGCTGGCTACGTGGTTTCGCACGCTGGCCAAACCTAGGATGCGGCTTTGGACAGCGAGCAGACGGAGGAAATCGCTACTGTGGTAGATGAGGCCACGTATGTTGTGAGGTTGGCTGGCGCGTAGGCGGCAGTCTTTTCTGAGGTGGTGGAAGTGAACGTGCTGTCCAATTATCCACCACAGTCGCAGATGCGCTCTTCGAGGGCGACCATGCAGGATTAGGTGGATGGTGATAGCGCCTGGTGCTACGTTGCATTCACGGAACATCCATTACTTTTCCATATTGATTCAGCGTTTGCCTGCTTGGTGCCTTTAATCATCGGACAAAACGCACCCTGACCTTCAGTCATTAATTGTCACGTTCGAAGCATTGGCGCAACTTGTCTTATTGGAATGCCATTGTGCCTCGCTGCCCAGGACGGGCGATGTTGGCTGGCTGCGTTGAGCAGGGTCTGGACTTGCGTTTGTCGCCTTGGGCAGATGCTCTATCGCGTGGACGTGCAGCGGCTCCTGATTTCTGGACACAAGCCACACGGTTTGCTGGAGTTCGGCCGACCCCCTGCCTTGTCGGGTGCAATGTAAGGGCCCAAGAGCCTGAGATTGGGCATTTGATGCTGTTGGTGGAGGGTGCTCCCGCGCGTTATATTGTACCGCAGCGTCGTGAGTGCGTGTGTGAGTCAGGTTGCCCGTCCGCGCGTTTGTTTGGGGCTACGTCTACGTGTCGGAGGCGGCATGGGCGGTGGCTGCGGCTCTGCTTTGGGCGGAGATTTCTTTGACAGCGACGGACGGGGGGGGCACAGCAGCCGAAGATTTTGCAGCCGCCCATGCCTCACTTTGTGTGTATGCACTACAGGTATAAAGCTGAGGGTTGGTATGTCTGCGGCGGGGTAGGAGGGGATATGGCCGCCGCATACACGGAACGCAGCCGAAGATTTTGCAACCAAAATTGTCTGCCCATGCCTCACACAAAGCATGCACTACAGGTAAAGCTGAGGGTTGGGATGTTTGCGGCGGGGTCGGATGGGATATGGCCACCGCATACACAGGAACCCTCACCCAACCTGTGTGCAGACGTGCTTGTAAGTGTCAGGTCGCAGCAGCTCGTCTGTTCAGGTGTTGCAGAACTTTCACAGCTTTTTCTGCTGAAAAGTCGGAGATTTCCTTCACCTTCACAGGGACGGACGGGGGGGCATGTGCCCCCCCCCTTCGCACAACAGCCGAAAATTTTGCGACCAAAACTGTCCGCGCATGCCCCACTTTGTGTGTATGCACTACAGGTATGGCGAAACGGCGAACGTGCGCTTGAGCCAAAAACACAGCACATTACAGCATTACAGCTTCACCAACTACGCAAACCACACGCGTTCACAAAGATAGCTAAGTCCTAGAGAGCTCCCCAGCAACGCTCCGTGGTTCAGAAGAAGCCCTCACACACCGACACCACCGACGACACCACCACCGACACCATCACCGACACCACCACCGACACCGCCACCGACACCACCACCGACCACACCACCTCCACGACCGCGGCCGCGACCGCGACCACGACCACGACCACAACCACCGCCGCCACCAGCACCGCCGCCACCACCACCACCACCACCGCCACCACCGCTTTCACCAACGCCACCACCACCGCCGCCTCCACGACCATTAGCACTATTCCACAGTTATCGCAGGCTTGTGTTCATACTTGCAACTTCTACCACTGCTATACTATGCTGGTCGAAAATGGTACTGCTCCATGTACCGCAGGAGATGGACGAGACGCCGCAGCCGCACCCCCACGCCCCGAAATGAAATCCGAGCCTTGTGCTAAGCCGATGCACCGAGGGGCCCAGCTCCCGCACGGCGAGTCAGACCCGCGCTTTCCAGGGAGGGCATAAGGCGGCAAATGATGGCAACGCCACACTCCATCAGTGACTCTTCGCCTTGTTGAGAGGCCTCTGCAAACACAGCTCCAGGCTGGCAAGCCGACCTTATTGATTTTCAGTGCTGGCCATGTGTCCTTTTCCACCAGGAGGCGACAACCACCAGAATCCCGACCTTTCTCAGGCTAGCACGTTGTTGTCATTGCAGCAAGCCGGGGTTGAGCTTTCGGACCGCTCAGGGTCGATGCCAGGGACTCAGTGCAGAAATGAAAATGCGAATGTTTCTGCGTTTGTTTGGGCGCCCCGACCCCGTAAATCCGTAAAGGAGAGGTCCCGGGCACCATCGGGCATGGCACGGTAGTCGGTTGACGGAAAGAGCCTGGGTGAGGGAGTCACTTGCGCGTTTCTTTAGGACGCGGATGGAGAGGCAGCGCCGGCCGCATCAGTGAGAGAAGCCCTCTGCTCAGCTTCGAAAAAGGTGTGTGCGCAGCTTTTCACCTTGTCGCAAACAGTCACTAATCAATAAGGTGCCAGGGGCGGATCTCAGGATCATGATTTATGATCAGCCCATAAAGTTTTGCCGTGTCGTTGTCCTATGATCGCACTAAGCAGTGGGACTGACGCAAGGAATATTTGAGCCAAAGAAGCATTGCCTTGCAGCGCAGACAAACATGTGAGGCATGTGCAACATAGGTATTACACATAGAAAATTACAAGTAGATATTCATCTGGTAAATCCCTATTGAGATATGAAGTGGGAGTGGGGAAGATGAAGAGCATCTTCGTTTTTTCAATTAAACGAGATGAGCCAAAGGTCACATGTATTGAAGCCGACAGGGCAACACCGAGGAAACGAAACATAGCACATAATTGAGTCGTATGCGCCAACATCGAAAATGCAAGAGCAACCGAAAATCCAAGCATCGAAACAAAAGCAGGAACAGCCAGAAGCGATATAAATAGATGCCGAACTTTACACTAGTTCGACCCGCTTCTCCAGGGTATGACGACGACAACTCGTCCTCGTCCTCGTCCTTGTCCTTAGCCTTGTTGTTGTCGTTGTCTGCAGTCTGAATGAGCTTTGCATGACACACACAACATGTATTTGCATAGTCGCGTGTTCATAACGCACGGGCATACGTGTTTATGTGCGTATATGTATATGTACATGTGTATGTACATGGACATGTACATGTATTGTATATGTGGATGTATATGTACCTGTATATGTATATGTGTACGCATACTTATATGTATATGTATAGGTTTACGTATAGGTATAGGTATTGGTATATGTATATGTTTATGTATATGTATATGTACAAAGTGCATTCATGAGTCTGTGCATGTATGTATGTATGCATGCATGTATGTATGTGTGTATGTGTGTATGTGTGCATGTATGTAATGTAATGAAATGTAATGAAATGTAATGAAATGTAATGAAATGTAATGAAATGTAATGAAATGTACTGAAATGTAATGAAATGTAATGAAATGTAATGAAATATAATGAAATGTAATGAAATGTAAAGAAATGTAGTGAAATGTAATGAAATATAATGAAATGTAATGAAATGTAAAGAAATGTAGTGAAATGTAATGAAATGTGATGAAATGTAATGAAATGTAATGAAATGTAATGACATGAAATGAAATGTAATGAAATGTAATGAAATGTAATGAAAAGTAATGAAATGTAATGAAATGCAATGAAATGAAATGTAATGTGATGTAGCCTAATGTAATGTGATGTAACGTATGTGTGTAGGTACATGCATGAATGAATGTGAAAAATGTAATGTCATGTAATGTATTGGATTGCATGGCACTGTATGGACGGTATGGAATATAAGGAATTTGCGTAATGTAACTGTAATGTGATGAGATGTACTGCAATGTAATGTACTCTACTGTAATGTAATGCAATGAAATGTATTGAACTGAGGTGTACTGTAATGTAATGTAATGTAATGTAATGTAATGTAATGTAATGTAATGTAATGTACTGTAATGGTAATGTAATGTAATGTAATGTAATGTAATGTAATGTAATGTAATGGATGTAATGTAATGTAATGTAATGTAATGTAATGTAATGTAATGTAATGTAATGTAATGTAATGTAATGTAATGTAATGTAATGTAATGTAATGTAATGTAATGTAATGAATGTAATGTAATGTAGTGTATGTAATGTAATGCAATGTGATGTATTGTAATGTAACGTAATGTAATGTAAGTTAATGTAAGGTAATGTAAGGTAATGTAAGGTAATGTAAGGTAATGTAAGGTAATGTAAGGTAATGTAAGGTAATGTAAGGTAATGTAAGGTAATGTATGTGATGTGTGAAATGTATGTATGGAATGTATGTACTGTATGCCCCGACCAACCCCAGTGCCCATCGTACAGGCACGTCACGAGCCGCCCGTTGTAGCTTCGCACCGTGGTTCGCGTGCAACCACTCCGCAACAGATGTCTGCGGGGTTCAGCTCGCCTCTGCAGCCTTCGTGAACACCAAGACTTCATGAGTTATAGTCTGCTTATAGTATAATATATTACATCATACTGTACTCTTTTCACCGTGGCATAAAATAGTAGTTTATGTTTGTACAAAAGCGTATACAAACCATATGGGAGCAACATACGAGCGTGATCCAATTTATACATACGTAGAAAGTACCATGCATTTTAGTTGAGCATAACGAGTGCCTAACCATGAAACTTGATTGAATGCTTGATATCCCAACTCGCACAGCGGATCTGAGCAACCAGCCCAAATTGCTTGTTCTCGTGTCGCCGCATGACCAAATTCGCTAGGGCTTCGTGGTCCAGAGCGGCATCCAGACCACAACCCCCCCCCTCCCGGTCGCTTCGTGTGTTGTGTTGGATACATCAAGCGGAGTCGAAGTACTGCTCGGAGCTTCCGACGCCTTCCGGCAGCGCGAATGTGACTTAGCCTTGAGGACCCGGCCGACTTGGCCGCGGCGCTTTTTTCCGACCAGAGGTGGAAAAGAAAGGGGGAGCACAGAAAAGAGTGCTCAACGGAGTGCTCAACGCTGTTCATGCTGCAGGCGGCTCTCTGAGCCTCCCGGTCTGCTGGAGGAGGTGCGGCCTTCAAAGGAGTTCTTTCAGAGGGCTGCTTTTGCTGGGGCGCTGTCTTAAGGTGACGAGCCCGGCCTTGCCCAGCCCGGCATTGCCACAAGGCCTTCCCTCACCACAGGCCAGCGACGGCGCCTGCCCCTTGTTTGTGGAGGTGTTTCTAGTTGCGCTGCGCTCAATTGCTGAAAACTGCATGTTGACGATCCCAGACGGTCTTTCACGGCAGCAGGGGATTTCTTGAGAATCTCACCCTGACATAGAACAGAGCCGACAAGTCGTTTTTTGGGCGAGACAGCTCTGCCTTCATTCCCTTGTAGACAGTGCAAAAGCTGCAACAGGCAGTAACAGCTCAAGCAGGCCGATTTTCGGGGTGCGACGTCGTCGCAGACATCGTCGATGAACGACTCAGAGGACACAGTGCCAGAGGGTTAACTTTAGCAAACATGGAGGTTTTCAGCACCGGCTTCCGACACATGGTAGAGGTTTCAAACCTGCTTCGTGGCTTAGTGGGGGCTCCAAGCCAGGACGCTCCATCTGAGAAGAGCGTGCGCTCCACCGTGCGCACGGATCGCAGGAGACAGTGAGGGCGCACGGACGCACATGGGTGCAGCTGCCCACCGCAGGATGAGTGCCGTGCGACTCATGCCGTCGACCCAGAGTCGAGAGCGGAGGGCTCGAGGGCTTTAGAAAGGGCTTCCCAGCTGAGGAACAGTTTGGAGATCCTGCCGAATTACCTGAACGAGCAAGGCGACAGAGAGCCTCTGCCGCCCCTTGGCCTCAACTTCAGCCACGGCAGCCTCGGCCTAGGGCCGAGTGACAACGAGAGGCTCTACCGGCGAGTTGCCGATGCTATGGCGAAGCCCTTTCGCTGCTGGCGCGCTCCTGCCAGGCACAGACATGATGGCACATGTACCGCAGCCGCGAGTCTCGGACAGAGTCTGCCTCATCAGGAGTCCTCCGACTCGGAAGGCGGTGGCCAAGGTCAGGCCGAGCCTCAGGCGGGCCCGCAGCCGCGCTCAAAGACAGGCTTTAAGCTATCGGATACGAACAGGACCGGAGGCAGCACGAACCTCGAGGCTGGGACTCGGCCCGTGACAGCTGTCATCGCGGGGTGTGCCGGTGTCAGCATGGGAGGCCATGGAGGCCAAGATGGCCATGAAGGCTCAGGGGCGACTGGCGCGCAGGCAGTGGCGAGTGGCCTGGCGTCTAAATGGTCTAATGGCTTGCACCGTGTGCTCAGGACCGCCGTCGTCTTGCAGGCCTCCGAGATGGAGAAGTTGAACAGCAAGGACGGTCACGTAGGCATAGGCGTAGCAGCTTCTTTTCTGAGACTCGAAGGCTTGGTGGCGGCTCCGGAAGGCGGATTGGCCTTTCGCGGACCCGAGCGGGCGGCCGCGGCAGTGACCGGACCCCAGCACTCCGCAGACTGAGAGGATTAAAGAGCACTACCAGCAGGGATTTTCGCAGTGGTCGGGAGATCCCCAAAAGGAGTGTGGTATCGACATCCGGAACCTTGAACCCCACCTTCAAAAGCTTTCCTCTTCGCTCGATAGGCAACGCAAAGCAAAGGAACACTCCAAAGGAACACTCCAGAGCGTGAGGCTGGGACATGGTCGCCTCTGCGCTGCTGTGCCTGCAGCTCCTCTACTTGTGCCACACCAAGAGAAAGAAACGGGTTCTTCTCCCTTTCATTTTCAGCTCCAGCTCAGGGTATCTCTGTTGACTGAGGCCCTTCCAAGCAGCTTTTGTGAGCAACGCAGACTTCCAGGCAGCGGAACCTATCCGTAGCATTGCTCATCGAGTCTCAATGGAGGATGCCGCCTTCTTCACCATAAATGGTAGTCTGCTGGCGATGGACATCTTTTGGACTGCTGACTTGGCAGGGAGCCCGAAATGCACCCAGGTCCCCGGTGTGCCTCTGACTATGTGATGTTCGTCTCAGTTGCTCAACTTCACCACGGGTTATCGAGATGCAGTACAGGTGGCTTGGATCGGCTGCTCAGGTTTAGGGAGCTGGTTTCCGCTCTAAGCTTTCGTCAGGTGCTTCACTGCGACTTCCGGTCGACCGCGGCTCATTATTTGAGGCACCTGACTTGATGACGTGTGCCCACACTGTGTTTGAAAGCCGCCGCCGGCACGTCGGAAGGAGTTGGTTTCCCATAGACCTCTTGGCCACCGTGCCGGCACTCTTGTTGTCTGGTAGCAAATTGAGCTGCAGAGAACTCTTGCGCCCGTGGGACGGGGCTCTGATCACATCACGCACTTCCCCCGTTTTCAACAGAGGTTGCATTTGCTCGTGCTGGATCTGATCAGGCCGAAAGAGGGAGGGAACACGCCTTCACTAGAGGCTTGTGACGTCTCTTGTGCCAAGGAGGGACGAGAGCCACTTGTGGAGACTTCCTCAGAAGCTGCGAACTGCTGAACAGCAACTGCCCCCACCCCACCGCAAAAAAGGCCACTGCGATGGCTCGGCTTCTCTCCGTTCTTGCGCACTCCAAGGCTCTGCATCTTGCCGTACGCTTTCTCCCGCTGTAGACTGTAGACATTGGTCGGTGACAGGCTATGGCGAGCCTTCCACATGCTGCGCCGACTGGAAGCGGGGATTTCGTTTGCACAGCGAGTGATGTGCGATGCAACATCGCTAGTTTTGGTCCCTCCTCTCTCCCTCTCTTCCACCCTCACCCTCACCCTTCGATGTTGCTGTAAAAATCGCATTACACTTTTCACTGCAACCTCCCCTTTGTTGAAGGGGAATGGGGAATCAAGCTTGCAACAAAGACTGCCAGAATTCCCAGGCATCAACTTCACGAATGATATAAGCTAGCCTGTCCTGCTTCGCCCACCGCAAGGAAGAGACGAGAAAAGGGGGAAGGAGGAAAGGACCCGAGTATCCCCCCTTCGGTGGAAAGATACGGGTGCAGTGCCATCTCTGAGGATCTAAAGGCTTGCCTTTGCACGGGGACAACGCAGTTGGCTTTGCTACATGCACAGATAGCTAGTGGCTTACGGTTAATCACGAAAGCCGCCTCCAGGGCAGCGGAGTTTCTTATCAACCGAAGGTTGCAACAAGGGGTGGGCGGACCCCCTCCTTTTTCGGGCATGAAAAGGGAGCGCTTCGGCTTGCCCTGGAATGGAGAAACGAGGAGCCAATGATGCTCATGATGCTCCCCTGAGGGCTCTCGCCGCGTCGGCGCGGCCGGGCATTCATGATGCACATGATTGTTTTTTGAGTGGCTTAGGGGCGTGGCTGGTGTGCGGCTGGTAGGGGCATGGCTGGTGTGTGGTGGTGTGAATGGTGGGGGCGTGGTTGATGTGGGGGCGTGCTAGAGTGGGCTGGTAGGGTGTGGCTGCAATGGTGTGTGCTGGTGTGATTGGGGGGGCGTGGCTGGTGTGGCTGGTGGGGGCGTTGCTGGCGGTGGTTGGTGGGGGCGTTGCTGGTGCATGGTTGGTGTGGCTGGTGGGGGCGTGGCTGTGGCTGGTGGGGGCCTTGGTGGCTGGTGTGGTTGGTGGCTCTGTGGCTGGTGTGGCTGGGGGGTGTGCGGCTGGTGGCTCCATGTGGATCGTGTGGCTGGCGGCTGGTCGAGGGCGTGGCAGAGCGCTGGCGTGTGTGGCTGGTGTGGCTGGTGGGGGCGTGGCTGGTTCCGCCTAGCGCGCGGGAGAAACCCCGCACCGGCCCCCACCCCCTTCCTGCACACCAGGACAGCCTTCCAAGCAAGAAGACATGGGACTGAACAGCATAGCGTCAATTTCCTTGCCACCTCGGCCACTTGGTGTTGGGCTGCGCGTTGGGGTTTGGAGGCCAACTTGAAGTCTTCACTGGTCTCATCCGTGGTGGCCCTCGTGCAGCAGAGACCTCGCAGAAGGCACTGAATTGCGAGGGGGCACTTGCGGCCTGTCCTTACGAGGCTCTTCATGCTGCCCATCATTTTCTCGCACATCTCAGTCTCGCTCCAAGAAGCGCAGAAGGGATGCAGAGCAAGGAAGGGCCCGCAGTTTCAGCAGAGAGTGGTTTCATCTTAATATTTTCAAATCCTGCCGACCAAAGACAGGTATTCAACACTGGGATTTTCTGCTTAAGATCCTGACCATGCATGGTTAAGGCCTGTGCCCTCTGGTACCTGGGTCGAAGCAACCTGGCCATGCGCCCAGCTGACCATAAAAAGATCACTCTCGCATACGGCTGCAGAGCCACTGTTTCTGTTGTGGCGCTGTGCCATCCAAGGAGTCAGATGCCACAACTCCGAGTTGGATCAAGGCCGTACATGTAGCCGCACTCCAGTTGACGTGGAGAAGCATCTTCTGATCGCATTCTGGGGCAGTTGGGCTTGGACATCTCCGATGCCCCAGGAGCTTTGCAGGCGCCTTGTGACTGTGAGCCCCGCTGTAACAGCTGCAGATGCACGAGGCTGCCAGTCTATGTAGTCGATTCTGGTGCACCGCTCTGTGTAGGCAGAGGTTAGAAAACCATAATGCGGACGTGGCTGAACCAATCCTGAAGAGCAAGGCAGTCAGGAGAGGATCTGAGCTGCAAAAATCAAAACCAATCATCACTTGAACAGTCCTTGGCCTGAAAATTACTTTCTCTGGCGGACGAAGTCCATGTCCATGTCCTGGCGCCAGTCGCCCCATCGCCATCGACATGCCTCGCACAAACGATTCAGATGTGTGATGTGAAGTATTTATTTATTGCCGGCTTGTGGCGGCGACGGCGGGGAGGGACGTTTGGGGCACCGTTCAGCTTGCGTTTGGAATTACGAGAGGAACGAGGACGTCGGTCTTCTTCCTCATGACACTTCTTGCATTTGGATTCCCAGCGTTACCTGTTTTCAGGCGGTGCCTATGGGAGAGCGCTACATGACGGCCATGTATTTCGCCATCACGGACATGGTCTCGGAGTGAACATCAACGCGCCATGTTGGGCCATGCAATGCAGCAACGGACATGGTGCCGTTCCGAGGTAATGTCCACCGTGGGCTTGGGCGACATCAACATGAATCTGTCCAACGAGAGGGCACTGCTGTGTGTCATCATGCTCCTGGGCAGCAAGTACCATTTTCCGCCGCTTTCCTGTCCCGTCGCAGTAGCCTTGTTGCCTCAGGGCAACCACGAGCCTCGTAGTCGGAGTGGCGGTGAATGGCGTGGCCACGTTTGCTTCTCGGAGAGGGCGTGCAGTCTGAGTGCGTCCGTGCAGATGTATTCAGTATCGTCGCGCCAGACGGTCACATCTCAGGATTGTGTCAAAGCTCAGCGAAAGGAGTGCCAGCAAGTCCAATTTGTTTCCGTGTTGATGTTGTGCCTAGAGGACCGCGGTGACAAACGAACAGTTGGCGAAGGCGGATCGCTTGGGTTGATGCTGTCTCTCTCGCTGTGGCAAGCGCAGCAAATTTCGTCGCGCATGCGCATCCGCTCACTTGCATCAGGTTTCGCGCTTCTTGAGGGTGTATTCTGTGCCTGGTGACTTGCAGTCACGTGCTGCGGCCCTACTCAACACATTCACGATTTACTACACATCGCACTGCGTGCTATTCATTCCGCGGTTGTGTCCGCCTGGCATAAAGAAGCCATTTGGAATTATCGCGCTGTGACGTACGCGTGTACCATATAGGTCCACAACTACCTCCTGCAGTTCTTCGAGAATCAGGACTCTGTCACCTATCCTTTTGCGGTTGCAGCTGGCGGGGCTGGTGTGAATGAGAGAATTGTCGAAGTTGCAGGAGAGAGAGGAGACCAAGTCTATGCTCATGAAGTGGCTGAAAAAGTCACACTCCTCGGACTCGGACGGATTCTCCTTGCGTCGGCTCGCGGCTGCCAGCCCCGAATCCGAGGTCGGAGGTCCTGCGTGTCAACGTCAATATGGCCTTGACTGGAACTTGTTTAGCCACGCACCACTTACTTCAGCTCGTCCTGCGCTCAGTTTCCGCTTCTGTGGACCGATCCTTCGCTTTCCAGCATTTACAGGTTCCAGCAGACATCCTGGTGGATGCCCTTTCCCCGGAAGACGAGGTTTTTGGCTAGGCTCCGCCCGGCCTTATCCAATTCAACCAAGATCTGCGACATCTGTGACATGGAGTTCCATCCTCCCGGCCCGGCAGCACAAGGGAGTGTGTCAGCAAGTGAGTGCGACAGTGTCAGAGACCACTTCAAGGGTTATTAGACCTCGGAGAGTTCTAATATGAAGAATCGACAATGTGCAAGTAAGACACATCGTCATCGTCGCTTAGCACAGATCTTTCCACAGCCTAACGAAGTTATTCTCTCGGCTAGCCCCCACTCGGCCACTATGCTGACGCATGCCATGACGGACTCTGCGAAACAGGCATTCAGTTTTCCGTCGCTGCCAGCAACAGAAGTTGCAGGGTTTTGGTTTTTTAACTTGTGACAGCTGGAGTTGCAGAGGCTCAGAGTTTGAAGTGTTGGCGCCTTTGCTTTCTGCATCAGCGTGCAGCTCGGGGTGTGGTGTGTGTGTGTGTGTGGGTGTGTGTGTGTGTGTGTGAAAAAGACAGGCGCGAGTATGAGCAGCTGTCTTCCCGAACGCGATGGACTTGGCTGCCGGACGCTACTGAGACTGGTAGCGGAGCCTCGTGCAAGTTACTTGGGGGCGAGAGGGCAAGCGCGGGCAACGGAAATAAGGGAAAGGAAGCATTTGGCTGGAGAGCCCGAAGGAGTAAATCGCATTTACTGCGGATCCGAGACCGGCTCTACCAGAGCCGGAGCCCAAGGGGCTGACAAGGTCGGTGGGTCTGTGCCCAGGCCGAAGCAACGTGTGAGCGCTGCCAGACACACGGGGCGAGGGTACAGCTCGGCGGCCTCGGTCGTCATGTTCAACCCGCGTGCCTTGTAAGCTGAGGAAGGTTCCGTAGCGTTTGTTCCCGAGCGACCTCAGGTTCTGCCTCGCTTCCAGTCCAAGGCGATGCGTTCCTTCTCTTCCTTCGTCTTATAGGAGGCGGAGGACCTTGGTCTGCGTTCAGCCCACGTCACCGTAGCGGAGCATCTCTTGCCGTTTGAGCCCCCAACTGGAAAGAGTGTCAGAAACACTCAAGGACAAAAAGCTTTAAAGCGGAAGCTAAAGACGTTCAGCTTACAGTACCCGGGTAGACCTAAACCAAACAGTGCAAAGGCGTAAGGCTTTTTGCTGCAGCCGGAGGCCGTCCAGGCATCCAGGTCCTCTGTGCCAGGCAGCGTGCCTGCAGCGAGCATGCCTTCCACGCTCTGCCACAGTTCTTTGTGGTCTGCCTTGCTTGCGCAGATCCGTCTGAGCAAAGCCCACTGCTTGAGCATGCGGAGACACTCGTCCTCAGAACTACAAGCTTTGACGTTCCTGGCACGGTTGCAGTTCTTGTGGTCCGGGTGCGCGCAGGTGAGCTGCCAGGCGAGCGTCGTGGAGCCGTCTGCCTTGAACTTCGGCGCGAAAGGCCCCGCATGAAGGTGGTGGCACGTTGGTTGGGATTCTCAAGCTGCGGTCCAGCAGGCTCGACAGACTCAGCAACAGGTGCAGGTGGCACAGGCTCCTGCAGAGGCGGGGCGCCAGACTTGTCAGAAGGAGAGCTCCAAACCTTAGGTGCTCTGCCTGCCGCCGAGGACAAGGATGAGCTCACCAATCGCTTGGCTCTCCTTCTGGATTTCGGCGGCATCGCCGTCATCGCGCTGCGACCGACAACCTGGTCCGCAAGCGCCTGACCATTCTGGTCGGGTGCAAGTCGCCCCCGACCTGGCCGAACTCTGCGCAAGGAGCGAAGCTTTCGTCGTGAGCCTCTCGGGCTCGCCCCGCCAAATCGCAACTTACGCAACTCTGCCTGCAGGGTCTCAGCCGTAGCAGGCATGGATCCCACCGTAGAGGGCGGAGCGGTCAGCCAGCGCGCCGTTACCGGGCGCAGCCAGCCCAGTGGCGCATAGGGACAGCCGCCTCCGCCGAGCCATCCCCGGCAGCGGCCCATCGACGGGTGCCATGGAGGGAGGAAGATCCTCCTCGTCTTCCTCCTCTCCTCCTCTTCTCCTTCCTGCGTATCATGGAGGAACTCCATGACGCTGCGCCGTGCCAAAGGGCGACGTAGTGAACCGCCCGTCGCGGCACGAAACTGGTATGGTACCAGTATGCTTCCGCCACTTCAACCACTGGACGTAGGCCGGGGGGAGGGGCCGTACCCGTCTCGCAGTCGAGAAGGGTGACACGCTCGCAGTGGCCTCCTTCGACAAGAGGCGCAGGACCGGTGCAGCAACACGCTGCGCCTAGAACGGCCGCAAGCGTGGGCGAGACCCACGCGTCCAGCCACGGACCGCGATGGGCCGTGCGACCTGGGGGAGCGTTTCCCAGAACAGCCCCCCATTGTGAAGCACGCTAACTGGTCTTGCGCAAAGTGGCAAACACAGCAGCGCAATTGTTTTCTGCTTCGCGAGTCCACTCGCACGCTCCCAGTTACTATAGGCAACACCGCGTCGTACGACCGACCGCAGGCGTGCAACTCAAGAGCTACACACCTGCTATCGCACACTTGGCGCACCTAGTAGCTAGAAAAAGGCACTTGAGCCAAAACATATTGTTTTGGACAAACATACAAATTACAACAACATGCAAGTCTGAACTACAGCTGGCAGAGACCTGTGCACATGACGCAGTGACATGTATGTGCGCTCACGAGACCTCGAAGCCTAGCACATTTCTGGGCATTGTATCATGAGCTATGTTATGCTTGGGAAACCGTTGGTTACCAAGTACTGACCGAGCACTGAACTCCGGTATGTGGCTCAAGACTCAGGCGCACAGCTCAATGTCCATACAACGTGTGTGCGCGTCTCCCCCTCTGCATAGATTACTCAGTGGCAGAGAACGAGAAAAATGTCGCCGAGTTTGCTTGCAAGGGAGGTGAGTGTCAATACCATAAGTGGGCTATCACAACATCTTACAACATACAGCTCGGAGAGGTGAGCATTCTGCGATACTATCGTATACCAAACCCTCACGCAGGTTATCGCCCGTAGGCTCTGCCTACACAAGGACTTTGACACGTGCCAACACAACAACAATGGCATCTGGATCAAGTGCAGATACGACAATGACTTTTGGTGGTGGCGAAGTTGCAATGCCAGCGGCAAGTGGAATCAACTGTCGAGACTATCTCTGTGGACTCAGCGACCACACAGGAGGGCAAGAAACAGAAACCATCGGAATCGTCCACAAGTCTACGTCAGAGGTCAAGGGCAAGATGGTTACCCAGGACGTTATCGCAACAGCGATCTACATCAGCTGGTACCAGAGTGAAGCCCAGTGAGAGACGTCCGTCAAAGACGGTGACGCAATGTTTGCAAATGACTACGAAGACAAAAGACCGTGAATCAAGAAGCCCGGAACAGTTGAAGCCAAGATCTTCATCCAGGAGCGCGTCGCGAAACAATGCAAAGAAACAGTCTCAGCCACCGTTTCCTTTGGTGAGGCGGCGAACGACTGAGCTAACCCCTATGCCTTTGGCGAGGGATGCGGATTCACCGATGACCGGTGACTCGGGCGGTGCCGACTTCATGTTGGACAGGGCCGTCCAATCTCGTCAACAGGAAGAAGCACGCGGCAAACTTCCAGCGTTGAGCCTTACAGGTCGTTCACATCATCCATCCCAAGCAGTTGGTGATCAAATCGTCCAGAAACTACTACGTGCTGAAGAAGAGATGAGAAGCATTCACAACGAAGAAGTACAACACCATGAAGCAACTGTGGCGAAACTGATCGCGAGACTGGATGAAATGGTGCAACGGGTCAACTTTCATGTCCAGGAAGACCAAGGATTCCAAGGATCAACGATGAGGATTGAAGAGTTGGAACGACAACGTGATTTCCTATCTGATGCACTTGGACGAAAGGATTGAGGTCCTCCTCCTCGGCCCCGTCCTCGGCCTCCTCCTCTTCCTCCCGGAACCAAGGCAAGTTCCTCTTGCTTGGAGCCGGGCCTGTTGAGGATGCCCTCTCCAGTCGACTTGGACTTGGAAGTCTAGCGGTGGTGCCACTTTGGAGGCATTTCCGATTAGCCAGTGCAATTCGGCGTTCTGGTCCATTAGATCAGTTACCAACTCATCTTGCTGCAACTCTTCAGCGGACATTTCAGCCCTCAACCTCTGATAACATTCATTTTCTTCCCGCTGAAGCTTCTCCTCAAACTCCGCTGAGATACAAGATCAAACGCTTCAAACACTTCAACGCTTGAACTGTCGGCTTCGACATACTCGATGCTAAGCATTTTGAGGCATGCTGAATATCGATCCTGTCCTGGGCTAGGTGCGGAATAGATCCTAGTTCTGATCTGAATCTCTTGGTTTCTTCATTTCCTAATTCCTTATTCTTGTCTTTCTTGACGCTTGTCGCCAATTGTTTCGATCCTCACGTAAGCGCTCTTCATTCAGTTTGGACTGACGTAGTTCATACCGAAGTTCCGTCACCTGTGCGATGTAGTCGGCCTCGATCCTCGTCAAGTGATTGTTGATGTCTGATGAAGAAGCTGCAGGTCGCGCCAAAGGCATCGCCTGGATTATCAATCTCTTTGCCTTCGTCAAGCGTCTTTACATCCCGTGCTACCAGCTCAGCAATCAGCTTTTCCGTCTTGTCGTCATCATCATTCTCTGCAAAGATGTTCTTGTGTTCGACCTGTAAAAGCGTGTAGTAGACGATGAGGACGAAGATCTTCCGTGCATACCCTGCGTGTTAAGAAGATCACGAAGCTGACTATTTCGCATCTCAACCCCACGGGGAGTGACATTCGACGCTGGTTCCGTACTCGATGGCAACGAAGGACCATGCTGATGATCCATGTTGACGTCTTGTACCATAGGTGAAATGCAGAGCATGTTTCGGTAATGGTTTTGCCCCTGTTCGCAGGACTGTAGTGAGTCGGGGTACCAAGATCAGGGGATCGCACTTCTGTTCCTACTGGAAAAGACAACCCTTTCTGACTACTGACTTGGCTACTGCGGCTACTCACATATTCCCATCCTGCTTCAGAAGTCTTCGAAGAAAGTGGCGCAGCGGACAAGCCCAGGAAAGGAAGAAGTATGCCAGATTCTGAAGCGGCAACCAGTGAAGAAGAGGAATGGGAAGTTGCTGAAGTAGCCGAAGAAGAAGGACCGTTTGTCGTATGTCATCGTATGTGCTACTGGTGTGGAGAACAGCGATGTTCAAGAAGGAAGGTTGGACATCGTTGGTGTTCGTGTGAGAATTGTATCCAGAACTACGCCACGAACAAATGGAGAGAAACCTACGACCAGAATCCAGAAGGAGGAGCTGATGAAGATCGCAGTTGGGATGCTAGTTCATCAGGAGACCAAAGCCGGAACGCAACAACGACAGAAGGACGGAAAGGAGCGTGCAAAGGTACGTTGCGAAGAAGGCCGAGAAGCTTTGAGGAGAATCGCTATGGAGGAGAATGGTGTGAGCGCCAAGAAGAGGACAAGCTGCGAGCTGAGGAAGAGCAGCAGTTGAAGGGACGATGTGTGGTTGCCGAAGTAAAGGCGAGGTGTGTGCTACTGTACTTTGGAAAAACGGTTGGCCTATGGACAGTCCCCGGAATTGGGGGATGGTAAAAGGTGGGTATGTTGCACCACTGAAGTGTTTCAATCCGCAGGATGGAGTCAAACTCCACGGTGGAACGAGGAGTGCCCGCAAGGCCATAAAGCAGAAACTGTACAGCGACATAAACCTCGAGGCAGGGTGTTGAATTTCCTGTATAGGTAAGTCCCCCTTTGGGAGCCCAAGGCTACGGCGTGGAATCATGCATGTATAGTTGTGACCGTGCAGAGCCTTTTGGTTCAGCAGTGAAAAGTGTGACCGCGTAGGGTGGTACAGTTCAACTCGATGACCGCGAACAAGATCGTCTTCTGGTCGATGGAGGCACGAGTATCGTGACTGGATGTGATCGCGATCTTGATGTCAACGTATCTGGACCTCAACTATGAACTCTGTGGCATAAGCTTCGCGAACGTGATCTTCATCACGGACGGCTTTCTGCGGTGACTGTCTGATTCTGACGTCATATGTCTTTTCAGGGGATCGTCACTGACGTAGCGAACTGGCACAAACTATAATTAGGGATGACAAGGCTCGACTTCCATTACTTGCGATGTTGAAGCGGTAAAGCGCTCATATCCTTTCTGTCGCGACTCTCTTCCGGTGTGAGCATGACCGAAGGTCTTACTCATGGGGGGTGCGATCATTCCTCGATGCTTCGTACAATTCGTTAGTGTCACGTTATGATTGGTAATTAGAGCTATGCGGAGTAGCGCCGCTGGGTCGGTTCCCGAACAGCGTGCGATTACTACATTTGTCAATGCTATCGAGCGTACCGCCAACATCGTGGCTCAAGAACGAGCTAGCAAGCCCACCATTCTGCGAATAGTAAGCCACTCTGATCTAGACAGCATTCGAGCCATCTTCTTGCACGGACTTGATTCAGTCCAAAGCTGGCGCCAGGAAAAGAGTGTGCGCGAGTGTTGAGCAAGGGAGACGGGAAGGTAGTGCAGCGACTCCGTCGGGACCTACCATACAGTCGTCAAGCTACCACTACCACAAGCTCTGTGAGGTGAGCAATTAGAAAACAACCCCGGATACAAACCCTCACGCACCAAACGTTTTATACTTTTCACGGCTAGTTCAAACTTCGATAATTCATAAAAGACGTTGGTCTAGGTTTTTGCAGAGTTGTGTGCGTGCCCTTTCACAAGGACAGGAACTCATCCTGGAGGGCGCCGAGGTCAAAAGCTGCGCGACCCTTGACGCGGGCCAACCGACAGGCTGCGACACAGTGATTCGATGCAAGCACCCGAGGCTTTTACATCCGGCGTGGGTTAGTGCAGACGCGCCTGGAGCTTGAGCTATTTTGCCGATCCAGGGAGACCAATGGTCTTTGGGAGTCGTGTACCTCGCGACACATTGTGCGGCAGGCAGGAACACAGGCAAGAACACAGGCAAGGTGGATTCATCGAAGCTCTCAAGGCTGGCAATGCGCAACTCATGCAATGCGGAGGGATGTTTCATGCCAGGACGATGACGACGAAGTCATTGGCATTCGCAGGCCAGGAAGGTCGTTTACAGTCCACGGGGGCAAAAACTGCAACGAAGGCCCCGGAGAAGAGATGGAGGACAGCGTGGTTTTTGGGCAAGTTTGCTGTTCCTGTCAGTTTGAAAAAACGATGGTGCTTCTGTGAGGACATCGATGCGGCTTTCTTGCACTCAGGGGGCGGCGGGAGGGAGTCGCGTTTTGCTGGGCTGCGTTGCGCCTCAGGAGATCCAGAAGGAGGTCGAGGTCCGAAGCTCAGCGAAGCGCAGGAAACGCAGAAGCGAACGGAGGCCTGGACGGGTGTGCAGTGCCTGAAACTGAGGCCGTCGAAGCTGCGAGGCCTGCGCTGTTCTCCCGTCCTTGCGTCTTGCACTTCTGTGTCTTGTCGAGGCCTGATGCGCAGCTCCACGGTGGCTCCTTCCTCGGCGGCGGCCCAAAGATGCGAAGGCCTTGGCCTTGACTCTTTTGCTTCTCTGGTCTCCAATAAGGCGATGTGCGGCTTTTCTTGGGAGCCAGCCGGCATCGGCCTCGGCAGAGCGAGACTAGCATAAACAGCAAAGGGCGTGAGACAACGCCGTTTATGAGATGACCCATATTCCCTTTGCGGAAACAGGCTGCTTCCGCACTGACATGTAAACACTGACCCTCCTTGTGCTACAATGTGAGAAATATGTGCGGGTGACAGGCTCGGTCGGCAAGGATCTGCCGTCACCGAAGCAAACAAGCCTCCAGTTCGGTGTTCGGTTGAGTTCGCTCGTCTGACTCCGGCGGAATGCAGGATCTAACACCGATACGTTGTAAAATGACATTCCGAGTCGAAGCCAACAAGAGCAAAACTTGCGCAGAGCCTCTCCCTGTTCCCTTGTGTTGGCTTCTTGTTTCCTGTCTCTGTGCCTTTCACTTTCTTACTTCCTTGCCCCCTGGCTCCCTTCCTCTGCCTTCCTCTGCCTCGCTATCTCGCGCAGTTTGTCACAGGAGCTGGAAGACCGTCACCTGCTCGTCGTCCCAAGCTCGAAGCTGCCGACGCGAGGGTTGGCTTTTGATGCGAGTTCTTTGCCTTCAGAGGTTTTGTGAGCTCATCTCCATCGACGTGGAGAAGTTCCGAAGTGAGCCTGCACATGTGCCAAGACGGGCCGTGTTGACGGGTTGAGCTGAGGCTTGATGGTCTCGCACTTGCCGCTTGACTCTAGACTCTATAGACTCTATACATTAGCTTCACGTTCGAGCTTCGGGTTAGAGCTGAGAGGGCCCACAGTCAGGCCAGAGCTCTTCGACGTGCTGGTGATTTATTCGGCGATCGACAACCACTGCCGTCGCCTTGGTAAGGGGCAAGGGGCGCAAGGCGAGAGGTGACGCTCAGATCTGTACAGCTCAGGTCCGAAAGCTTTGCAGCGTTGCCTGGAGGACTCCTTGGCTCAGATGCTGGCTTCTGAAGTTCTGAAGGATGACCCCGACAGGCCCACGCTGCCCAAGTCTCTAAATCTCTTGGCATTACATCGAAGATTGAATCTCGAACTTTATGCCGCATCGACAAATGTACTGGATTGGTTGTATCTTCATTCACTGCATTCAAAAGACTGACTAGAGATGCAACGAATCCGTCGAGAAGGACTGCGGGTGGCTATTGACGGTAAATGCCATTGGAACTGCGCGACTGTTCTGACAACCCGTGAGCGTGAGTCATCTCCCCTTTGCACAGACCGACGATTGCGACCGGCAAGCAAAATGTTGTCCCTGCAGAGTGAACATCTACATTGTGAAGGCTATCGTCATCTAACATCTTAGGTTTGAGGGGTGAGCGACCAAGGAACATATCAATACCAAACCCCCTCGCACCAAGAGAGTCGCAGCGAGTTAATGGGAAAAATCGGCTCATATTCCGTTTCTGCACTCCCACACCCCACTCCTCTCACTCCGCACTCCCCAGACTATGCTGACAGCGGCCTCTGATGCAATGTTAGAGTCTGAAGAGTCGGAGCACTGCGTTTGAATTTCCTCAGATCTCAACCTACAGAGTACGACCCTGGCCTTGGTGAAAAAGGGATCTGCAGTTCTCCGTTGTTGCCTGACTCAGATGTCGGATGAACGCAAAATTTCGAGGAGCAGCGCCTCTCACCGGAGGTTCCCCTCCTCTTTGGAGAGGTGTCGTTGCCGCATTCTGTGCGAATCCTTTCCACAGCGTGCTTCCGTTCAGGGCTTGCTCCACCACTGCGCCAAGAAGAATGTGCGGAATCTAGCCCCATGACACATCATGATTGTGGCTCTGTGACCCTGTCGAGGCCGAATCCTGCGCGCCTGGCAGCCAAGAACGGATGACCGCAGCCACCGAGTCACCGAGTCTTGATCTCATCCGGCGTCCGCCTCCCGCCTCACTGCGACTCAGGGACTTTCTGATCGAGCAATTGGGCGCGGACGTCTCCGTGCTGGATCAGGAGGACGCGACCAACCGACCCGAGTCCAAGTACCGCAGTACCACCACCGCGCCACCGCACTACCGCCGCAACAGCTCTCTCCGCCTTTCGGAAGGAGAAGACACCTGCACAGGTGGCTGCGAAGCTGAAACACAAGGAGGGCTGCGAAGAGCGACTCCGGAAACGGACATTTAGTCCCTTTGACAGGAGGTGTTCTGGGCGGTCATCAAACATGGAAGCATCGTCACCGACCAAGACGTCCTGCCCAAAGAGGCTTGGGAAGGTTGATGCAAAGCTCCTTACAGACGCGGCATGCAGAGTGGGAGATGTTGCAAGGGGGTTCGACAGAAGGCCTCCGCGCAAGCTGTCCTTGTCCGCAAGGCGCAGTCCATCCGAAACAAGACCAAGCGAGGGGTTCAGGCACGAATCTTCTTGCGCCTAGCCCAGCGGCCAGAGTTTTTTCCCGCGGCAGGTTCTAAGCTCGGCCTCCTTGGAGGCCTGGCTGGGGCTGGGCCCGGACAAGGGAGGGGGAGAGCTCGGCCGCAGGCGGACTGCGATGAGAAGAACTGGGCACCCTCGGAGCTGCGGGAGCGCTTGCAACAAAGCGGCCCGGGCCCTCGACGAAACCCACGACCCTCCCCAATCCTTTGCCCTCTCTCTCACTCATTCTCACTGATTCTCGTCTCTTGTCTGCAGGCCTGAATCTGGGCCTCTACGCTCATGAAGGCGGTTCCAGTCATATCTTTGCATTCTTTTCGCAAGGTCTAATTCCCGCTCCCCACACTTTCAGGCTCTTCAAGGGAAGGCTGTTTGATGGGTATTCATGCTCGCTTTGGTTCTGTACGAGCCACGCCCCGTGAAAACACTTTGCCAACGTGGTCATCAGCGTGGCTCAGACACCTGCATGCATTCCGTCCGCAGGCCACAAGAGCCTCGAGGACCTCGGCGAGGAGCTCCAGACTTGCCAGAGCGAGCACGCAACCCAACCGAAGCTCTCTTCGCCACTCATCTCTGGCCTCGATATCTCCCAGGCTCGTCACGGGCCCCGGCAAACGCATCCATCGTCGTGCCACCCTCCCAGCTGGCCGTGTGGGCTCACAAGTCTTTTGACAGAGCCCTGAGCCAGAGGTGAAGTTGGTGAGGTTGCAGCTGCTGGCCATCATCGACAACAGCGCACGGAGTCCCAGAGCAAAGGAGCTGCAGAGGCTTTGCAGAGAAGCTGTGCCCTCGCAGTTCAGCTCAGGTGCGGGCGCTGGTCGAGGTCCAGTCCGATGCGTGGCTGAGGCCCAGACACCGTCAAGAGAAACCACAGCTGCAGCGCTTGCAGTTCCGAGGGCGGCCGACCAAAAGCTCGGCAAACTGCCATGCCGTCGAATCCGCAAAGATGAGTCCGTGGAGGAGGCCATGAAGGTGCGAGGAGGGGGATTGACTTTGATTGCTGATTGCCGATCTCGCTTGGTGGCTCCTCGATTCGCAGAAACGACGGGGGGATGAGAGGTAATGTTGCACACGCGCGCTCTCGCCGCCCGCGCCCCCCCGCGCCGCCCGCACAGAGGGCGCACGTGAGCAGAGCTGCAGCCCGGCAGCCCCCTGGTAGCCCCTTCTGGTGCAGCCGCCCCGTCCTGAAGTTTTGGGGGGTGTCGTTTCGCCTGAACACGCCTCCTTGGCTCTCCGCCGTTCGCTGGATCGTGCGATGTGTTGCGGTTATGATTCTGCACATGCTTCTCTTGCCTCGCTTCTTTCGATTCCTCGATTTTTGACCTGAGCTCGCTGAAGTGCCTCTCCTTCGAAGAGGGGTTGCACTGTCACTTAGGGCTCCAACTTTTTGTTTGACCCGGGACCTGACTTCTCGCCTTCGTTTCCTTCGGAGTCAGGCACTGATGCTGGACTTAGGCCGGCGCCTAAAGAAAGCGCAGAAGCGCCGCTTTCTCTTCGCTCTTGGCCGTTCTCGCTTCGCCAAGGCATGCCGGAGCATCTGCTGGAGGCGCCGCCCTTCGCCCTGAACTCATGTCGAAGACTCGCTCCGTGTCCCAGGAGAAGCTCGTCGCCGTTGTCCTAACAGAGCTGTCTTTGCATCAGCTGAAGCACTGCTGGCTTTTTCTAAGGTCCCCGTGGCAAATTGCATCAGGGTCGAGAGCAAGGCCTCTTGCAAGCACACGACACCATGTTTTCTGCCCCGCAATTCGCTGTGAGGTCTCGATGGGCTTCCCAGGTCGGATCCGTTCCTCTCTTCGTTTGGGAGGGCCAGCAGTGCGCTTGAGCAGGATTGGAGTCGGAGTACATCGTTCACGAGTCCTCATGGAAGGCACTTGTTTTTGAGATCTGCAAGCTGGGACTGCGTTCCATGCCTTGCAGATCCGTGCAGCGGCACTGGCCAAAGCCGCACAGATCGGGCTGCCACAAGGCGTGGTGTGCGCCGACATTGAGAGACGAAGGGTAGGGCAGAGACAGCGAGGGAGCCAGACCGCAGAGAAAGTCGAACAGTCGGTTCTGCAGAGGACGGGTGGTGGGCCGGTGGTGCTGGTGCCGGTGGCAAAAGCATAGGAGGTCGCGATGGTTACTGTGATGCCACGGCAGGAGATTCTGTCGTAGAACAGTCAACAGGTATCTGCGATAGGGGGCTGGCGAAATCGGAACCTAGTGCCACTTCGTGGTCTGGCCCATTCCAGCCTCAGGCAGGCAGGTGTCCCCTGCGAAACTCAAGAAATGGGGAGGGAGAGGCAAAGGAAGACCCTGTGACTTCGGGTGGGGATGTTCTGGGGCCAAGCACAGACTCTGTGAGCTAACGGGCAGCGCTTCATGAGGCACTGCCTTCTCTGTGGAGTCTCCGGGAGCTGGCTGCTGGCCTCAGGCCAGGAAAGACAAAGTGCCCGCAGTCTGCAGTTTCAGAGATTTCGAGCCAGGCCCCGGGGAGAAGGCTTTTCTGGCCGGCCGTGATCTTATATCAGCTTCGAGCGATCATGGAAGCTCAGCCACGAGCTGAAGCGGTTGACAGGTCCTTCTGAATATCCACTTGGATGCAAAGCAGGCGGCGCTACTGCGGCAACGTGTGAACTGCTTGGCTTCGGGGAGCAGAGAGTTTCTGTCCAGGAAATGGCGCGCACCGAGGAGCCGGGTTGCCTTTCAGAACTTGAAGCATCTTCAACCATTCAATCGTTGGGGAATGCGCAAGCGAGAGCGGAGCCCTGTGACTTTTCGAGGTGATCTGTGTCGTTTGCTTTCGTCTTTCCACAGCTCTTTGGAGAAAGGTCGTCAACAAACTAAGTGCGAGGTCCCAGCACGAGGCTCCTCCTGGCAAGGAATTCAGCTGTACGCAGTCGGCAGAGAGCCTTTAAAACAAGGCCGCGAACCAAGCCCTAGACCCGACAAGGTCGCAAACGAACCCAAAGCCTGAAAAACTCCGCACAGCCTGCACGCAGATGTTCGGTGCAAACCCAAAACCCGAGAAACAAAACCATCTTGGGTGGCAAACCCTGAACCCTAAACGTTTGTAAGCCAGATGGCCTAAACCCTAAAAGAAGATGTTAGGTGGCAAACCCTCACCCAATACGGCCGCGGTTCAAGCTCTGAAACCCAAAAACGTCGTAAGCCAGACCCTAAACCTTAAAAGAAGATGTTGGGTGGCAAACCCCAAAACCATAAGCCCGAAAAGGTCGCAAACCAAACCCAAATTTCAAAGGTTTTTTACACCAAACCCGAAGCCAGACAAAAACATGTTGGTTGGCAAGTGCTAAACCTAAACGTCGCATCGGGTGGCAAAGCCCTCACCCTAAAAGGCCGCAAGCCCAAGCTTACACCGCAAAAGAAGATGTTGAGTGGGGGTGGCAAACGGTCCTTTGACGTTTAGAGGGGGGACGGGGGCCGCCTGCGAAAGGTCCATCTGTTTAAACAACGTGGCAACTTGCATTTTGTCTTTCGGCCGATTGCGTCTACGTAGCAGGTTTCAAGTCTGATGCCGCCACCAGGACAGTTCGAAGCTGCTTGTAGATTGCCGAGTTGTGGCTCATGAAGGGACGTTCCGGAGGGCAAGGAGGTCGGTCAAGGTGCACCCTCTGTAGTGCGCAGTGTAATGCACAAGAGTACCGTCATCCGGTAAGCTTCAAGCTTCATTGCAATGCATCTATGCTGGCGTCTTCCACACCGCCGAGATGCACGCAATCACGACCGAACTTTATCGACTCTGCTTCTTTTTAGCTTTCGTAGTCCTCCTCTCCAGTTGTACTGGGTAATACCCTCGAAGAGCCACGAGAATACACATGTCAAGCCAACAGCAACGGACACTTGTTACCCAGATCCATGCTACCAATTCAAAGTATCCAGTGCCGCACAAAGATACAGATTACCCGCAGACTCAGACTCGCAGACTCTAACCAGAGGCTGAAAAGCGTATAGGTGAACAAGAAAAGCCACGGATGTCGGAAAAGCGAAGTCACAAATCGCGCGTGTCAGCCCCCCCTCCAAAAAAACAACAAGAGAAACATGACACTCGCACCAGACTAAGACCGACTCCAGACCGAATCCTGTGCTTGCAGTCGACAGGCTGTCACAGCCGTGAGCAGAGTGTCGTGCAGTGACGAGAGACATGATTGCGCTTGCGAGGACTTGCGGGTGCGCTTCGAGAACTCCCACAGGCGAGGGTAGCCTGAGCAGCGTGCGGCGTCTGAGGAGTCTGAAACCACCTTGCCCATGGCAGGCGCACCGACAGCAGCACGGCCCTGGCAAGGCACGCTTTGAGCCGTTCATGGCAAGGCGAGGGCAGGGCATGCGAGAGCAAAGCACAGGCTCAACCCCTTGCGGGCTTTTGGGGCTGGCCGGGTCGTCGAAGTCGGCGTGCGCCAGACGTAACGAAGCCAGCTGCAGCTGAGAGAGTTCATTGATGCCAGTTTGCACGTCGGAAAATTTGTGAGAGTCAGCGGGCGCGCTGCATTTACCACAGTGCGGCTTACGCGCCCGGGCCTGCCACTTGTCTCCGATTCTGCCCCGAAGGGGCCGACTCGGTGGGCTGAGAGAGGGCAGAGGAAAAGCAAAGGAAGCTGACGAAGGTGACCGTGACTCCGTGACCCCTGACTCGAATCGGATCCTGCACTTCGTCTTTGTGGATCCGTTGCCTGCTGCAGGCTGCAGGTGTTTGGATTCAGGCATGGAATGGAGTTTTCGAGCCTTCAAGCTGTTGTTCGTTGTTAAGGAAAGACTTTCACAGCCGTTGTTAGTTTTCTGCAGCTTGCCCGATGCTGGGTCCGCGACACCGGGCCTTCGGCGGCAGATGGCAAGCAGGAGGGGCGAGGAAGGTGCTCGAGGAGTTGGATCGAACGCGTAGCGCTGCTCGCTGAATCAAGATGGTAAAGCTTTTGAGGGTCGCCTGCGCGCCATAATTTCCCCGCAAGGTTTGAGACCTCCCCAAGCATGGCTTCGGTTCGCAAAGGAGGCCTGGGCCGGGGCCCATTCGAAATTTTTGGGGCCCTTGGGGCTCGGGACGATGCGGCCGCGCGAGGTGCGTACTGGGAGCGGAGCCGGGCTTCGGAGCTGATGGAGGCCATTCCCATGGGCTTTTCAGTGGCTATACGTCCGTGTCCGTGTCCGTGAAAGGCAGGGGGCCTCCCCGGGCAGGTTCGGGCCCGGCTCAGTAAAGGAAACTCGTGTGATCTCAGTTCTGCGCTGCAGGAGTCCTCAGATCCGCTGATCACTGCGGTGCCGCCGGACACCTCGGGCCTCTACGAAAAAGCCAAGAAGGTCATGCGGCGCCACGGACAGGCAGATATTTGATATGCAAAGCGTCCCGAGCGCAGGGGACTGGGAGCTTCTTGGCCCAGAAGAAGTACACCCAAGAGGCAGGCTTCGTGATCTGTCCATTTGGATCATTTGGGTGCTCTGGGCTCTGCGTGCTCTGTCTAGCAGCAGGAACGCTTCTTGCTCGCCTTTTCCGCAATGCGCTTGAGCTGCACAGCATCGAGGGCTCATGAAAAAACATCAGTCGCCTGCGCCAAGCTGGAGGAGTCTCAGAGACCAAGAGAACTCGCGTGGTGCAGACCCGGACTTCACACAGGACGCAGACTGAAGCAACCGGGACCGGGAAGGCGGCGGCATAGGGCAGTTGGCAAGCTCTGCAGGAGCTGGAGACCATGCAGAGTCACGCCCGTGGCGAGGAAGGCGGGGTCACGGCCCACCGAGTGCAGACAGCGAGATGGGACTCAGGCCCGGTGCACCGGCCGGAGGCCTTTCTGGCACTTTACGGGCGATGGCGTTCGCTTTTTTCTCTGAGTGCGAAAGGTGCTGCGACAGTGGGGCAACGAGGGTTTCAAGGAGCTGGAGCAGCTGAAGAGGACACTTCAGGCTTAGCCAAGTTCCAAGCAGAGCCCCTTCCGCAGCTTTCGCAGCTTTCGCAGGAAGTTTATCCTTCCCTTCGCCTGCAGTCGAGGCGCTGGCTCTCGCTCTCAGTACTCTCGTTGCAGCGTGCGTCAAAGGCGCCAGGGGCACCACCGCTTGGCAGTTCCTCGGATGAGCTGGAAATCTTCAAGTCGCAGCAAGCATTCCTCTCGTGTTCGTTGTTGAGGTCGCCAGGCCTCCTGTCCCAGATCCAGGCACAGTCACACAGCCTTTGCACGCGCACTGCATCGCTCCCCTCTTTGTTTTTTGTGTGAGATTGGACGGAGGTGCCTGCTGAGCTCGTGGCAGAGGTGCAGAAGCCGCTGCAGGTGACCGTCTGTATACAAGTGAGTCCTAGCGTTTACACATGTTTACACCGCATTTCTTTCGTTCCCAGGCTTGGTGGTCAGCGGTTGGTCGCTTGTGGGGTGGAAGCGCAACGCCATCTTCCGCAGGTGTCGCTGGAACAGCTGCAGGTGGAGGTGGACGAATATGCCGAGCGTTTGCCTCAGAAGCGAAGCCGCAGGCAAAGTAGCGGCTGAAAGCCGCCAGCAGCCTTGACACCTCGATGAACCAGCGACGAACACATATAACAACCCTTGCGAGAGACGCTGCCCAACGAGAGTGGCGAGTCTTTAAGGAACGACTTTCCGCTGGAGTTGCTTTCGACACGCCCCATGCCCAAAAGTCGTGAAGGGGTGTCCGCAAGAGCGCTGCAAAAATGCACCGAGGCCGTGACCCGTCGGGATACCAAGTTCTGCCAGTGACAATCCTGCTTGCCTCCGTTTTTCCCTTGTTTCTCATTCTCTCTCATTCTGCACCTCCTGACCTGAGGCTCTTCTTCGATGGCGTGCGCAAAGTGCTCTTCTCCCTCACGCGTCTGTGCTCTCCCCGGCGCGGCAGATTTTAAGACGGAGCTGAATTTAAGGATAATTGAAAAAAGGATCGGCCTTTGTGCGCACTTGCTGTACTGGAACGCCTTTGCACACCTCCATTCGCCAGAGCCCTGGGCGCACATGGAGGGTGAAGTGACGTGCTTTCTGCATTTCTCTGCTCTGGCCGAGGTTCCCACTGCCGGATTCCACGCGTCAAAGCCTGGTGCTGACCATACAGGATTTGCTTGTTCTGTCCCATGTCATGATTCAGCATTCCGGATTGCTGGTGGTTCTCCTTCTGGGCCGTGAGTTTGGCTTTGGTGTGTCATACCATAGGCGCTTGACATGCAGCAGGTGACGTGCGGTTCGGCGACGCTTGATCTCTGCCCACATTCGAAACACTTTCTTCCTTCCTGCACTTGCGTGAGCCTTCGCCTGCAGGAAGCTTGGTCCAAGCTGGATGAGCTTGCCAAGAATAAGCTCAGCCGAGATCTCACTCTGCCTGCTGCTCTTGAGTCTCATGCGAGACTCTGGACTTGTCGTGAGGCAAAGCCGATGCTCACGCCAGGGAGTTCTTTGTACCAGTGGCTCGGGCAGAAGCTTCTGGGAGCAGATGCGATGTCTCAACAACAGGAATAAGCCTGGTGCTGCTTCTGCAGATTTTGGATCCGCGTGACACTTCTTCAGACTCGTCAAAACATGTTGGTCCGTCCAAGTCTCATGTCCAACCATCGACAACAGGGGCTTCTCCTCTTGTCATGCTCCCAAGGCTTGACCTGTATAACTGGGCGCTAGGTGTGCTTCGTTCTAAATCACCGGGTTCAGTGCTCTTGTGCCCGGTTATATAAGGGCAGCAGCTTGAAACACGAAGGAGTCATTGTTGCCGTGGGGCGGCTGTGTCGAACCCACATCTCACGCTGCAAGTCGCGGCAAGATTGCTCAGGATGTTTGGAGAATCCAACTGCGCCTTGGACTGCCAGGTCTTCCTCCTCTTCCTCAAATGGGGCATCGAGAAGGACCTGAAAAGCGTTCGTAAGTTCGGGCCCGGGCCGTGAGCCAGGCACTTCTCCTGCAGTACCACAAGTTGCTGCGCGATCCCGACTACGGAGAAGGCTCTGATGCCAACATATCACTACGCATCCGTAGCTGGGGGCTCCGCTGAGATGCAACGACGCAGCTCCTGGACCACATCAATGTCGGCTCCTGATAGTCGAGAGGTTTTCAGGTCAGTCCGGGCCAGGGCCATCCTTCGAGAGTTCTTCAGGTTGCCGTGATGTGCCTCTTCGACCCGGACTGTGCCATCAGCCCAAAAAACTCCAACCGGAGCGCAAGCGCCGCAAGTGCCGCCGCAGCCCCGGCCCAGGTCGCGGCCAACTTCGGGACCTTGGACGGCTCCTCCGAGGCAGGGCCTCGGCCTCGGAGAACACGAAGATACGGAATTTCGGTTTGGGAGTGGCGAGGCCGTCCGCCTCTGGAGAAAGCTGCATATCAACCAGATGAAGCACGGCCTGCCCAGGGACCAAGGGGACCAAGGGGACCAAGGGGATGAAGGGCAATGGAGTTGACACACAGGTCTCTCGATGTCGCCTCTCCCTCGTCTCCCACTCCGTGTGACTTCCGATGACATGTTGCATGTCTTTGCATGTGCAGAGCTTGAACATACTCGCTGGCAGGGGCGTGGGATGCTCGAGCTTTCGTAGAGCCAACCAGGTAGACAGGAAGACCTTGAGTGCTGTAGTGCCTGGTGATGCCTGTTCCTGGTCACGAGTTGGATCGCCGTGGTGAAGGAGAGCTGGCGGTCGGGGTGGCCAGAGACGATGTTCCTAGCGACTGGGACGGGCTGGCAAGTCAAGAAGACCCTGACGAATGCCGGCCTTCGGGCCTACTCGGGGGCCGCCCAGTTCAGGGGCAGCCAGACGCTCCCGATCCCGGACTCGTTCGCACTGGAAAAGTGGCAGAACCTGGACCCGCCACAAGGGCTGGCTGCCGTCTTTGGCATTGGCCACTTTTACCGCGGGGTGGGCGGCTTTCTGGCCTGCGCCTGACTACAGTATGTGATGATCGATTGCGAAACGGTCGGCAGTCTTGAACCTCACCAGTCGAAGCTGCAGCACCAACTCTATCTCCCCATCCGCAAGACATGTGTTGCTGAGTTGTTCCGCCAAAGCTGTTTCGCTTTGGGAGAGCATTGAAGTTGGCTCGGTGCGCGGCCCTTGAGGACGAGAAAATGCTCATATCAGCCCTGCTGAGTTGGCTGTGATGTTTGGGGCGGACCCCAACGACGACGGCGCGCGGGTGCTCAAGCCCGCAAACGCTGGCCCGTCATATTTGCATTCTCGCCCCGAAAGCCTGGTCTTGGCGATGGAAGGCGCTGACAAGGATACGATACCACTGTGAACTATGACAAAATCCGAGAACTTGACAACCAAGTCCTCGGTGAATGACTTGATCAATTGTTTTGGACAAAAACCCTCAACCGACAGCGGCTACCTGCGTCTGGTAGCAGCTGTCCCTCCTTGCAGTGGGCACGAGGTGGCAAATGGTGGCAACATGTAGCCACCGTCGTCTGGTCGGCTTCACAAGGCAACCGGCCGTAGAAGTCAACGGCTACATGGCCTGTCTCGGGCCAAACTTGGACGCGAGGCCGCTCTCTCTCTCTCTCTCTCTCTCTCTCTCTCTCTCTTGTGGCGTGGAAAAGCACGCTGCAGCAATGGTGCCGCGATCTAACATGCTCGGCTTTGCATGGGCTGGGGTCCCTGGCTGACTTCGAGCTTACCGTGACCGTGCAGGAAATGAAGCTCAGGACTCAACTTCGCGCACTGTCAACGGGCCCAGCTAGCTGAGGCTATGACCAAGGCGTCGCCCAAGCGCAAAAAAGGGCATGTTATGGCGTTCTTTGCAAGGGGCAAGATGTGGAGTTTGACCCTCACTTCACAGCTGGGAAGAGGACAAGAGGCAGCGAATTCTTGTAATTAGTCTTAAAGCCTTAGAAGAAGTCTTCAGTCGATAGGGAATGTTACCATAGTATCCTGATGAAAAACCAGAGCTGAAGATGATACAGACAAGCAAAAGCTCAACAACTTTTAGGCCACGTGACTTCCGGTGACATGTTTCATGCGCGAAGGCTGAACGCACTCGCCCACGGGACGTGGGATGCTCGAACTAGCTCGAACTACAGCCAAAACGGCAGACCTTTGTTTTTCGCACGTGGTTGCTCTTCAATTTGTCATGTTCGCGTGTTCCAAAAAGGATGTGATCCTAGCAGTTGTCATCTGTTCTCATCATCAGGTTCGGACACAAGAGTTTGGGAGTCAAAACGTTGTGTGTTGTTGGGAGCAGATGGGTCAACCCCAGCCTCTCCCCAGCCTCTCCCGAGCCTTTCCTGAGCCTTGCCCAGCCTTTCCGAGCGTTCTTGATTCTCCCAACCACCGAGCCTCGCTAGCGTCTTTCCCGAGCCTTTCCCGACTCAAGCCTCTCCCGAACATCCCCTTTCTCTCTGTGCCTCTACCGCGTTTTGCCTTTTCCTGCGTCAGACCTATCATCTTCCGAGATTTCCCCGAGCCACTCCCGAGTTTCCCTCTCCCAAACCACTCCCGAACTGCTCCCGAGCTACGCCCAAGTTGCCATGACACATCCAAAACTTTCCTCCCAAGCACGAACACCTGCTTGCCCCAACACCTGAGAATTCCTTGATGTGGGGGAGGCCACAAGGGCGATTCTCATGAGGACGATTTTGTTGATTGTTTGCATCTGGGGACTGTTGGATCTTCAGCAATGCAGGTGATCGGAAGGAAGCTATGCCGCTTGTAGTATTCTTGGTATTGGTTTTTGTGTTATTTCCTCCTCGTGTTCTGTCGGTTGTCGTGGCGAGAAGGAAGCTGTGGTGCGGCGCAAACGTCTTTGAACATGATAGAAAGCAAGGGACTGTGGAGGCTGTCGTGAATTTTCTGGGTTGTTTCGCGCCGTGGGTCCTTCTACATCTGTGCTGGTTGGCACGTCCAACAATCCCAGTCAAAGAAGACTTGGGCGTGGGCAACCTTCACATCTCGAGTAAAGTCTTAGGCATAGCCCTGTTGGCATCTCTCTTTCTCCCGCTCTCGCAGCCGTTCCCACTTGCCAAGGACGCCGGCCACGCGGAGCCTCGCCCGAGGATTCCGCACTTCTCCGATGATGCTACTGCTGATGCACGGAGATGGAAGCGGGCCAGCCGATCCCAAGACAAGGACATTTTCCTTGGGGTTGCCGCTTCCGTGCCACGCCGCTGGATTTCCAACGCGAGGCGCCTGCTGCAGAAGAGCAGCAGCGAAAGCGTGAGGAGCCCAGGGCGCCGCCGACGTTCAGCGGTGTTTGGGATTTGGAGTTTCGCGATCGCAGGTCCTTGCTGCAGTGGCAGGCATTCCACCGGTCCTGGAGGCGTTGCGTCCGGCTTTCTGCAGTGTGCTCTGGGGGAACTCTGCGCGTGGAGGAGTCTGCAAGCGCCACCAGGCGGCTCCCAGCTCTCGGCTCTCCGTGCACAGCATGCCTCATGCGCACAGGAGCGGAGAGCGGCGAAAAGTGCTTTGGAAGGGACCGGCCTCGCCGTTGGAGGTTGCTCGCAAGGCCGTGTTGCCCGACACCAAGGGGCAAGGGGAAGAGGCAACAACAAGGCCGTTTGTGGAGTCGGATTCGGATTCGAGGTACAGCACGGCATGCAGCCGGGTCTCCTCGTCAAGGGTGTGATGCGCTCCTGCGTTTCACCTCATTACCACCTTTCCACCCCTAAGGGGTTGGCCCAAGCCAGCAAGAAAAACGACACTGGACAGCAACTTCTTCACGTTCGAAGCTGGGCATACCTGCCCACATCAGCGAGTCGTCTGCAGAGGGCAAAGCAAAACGGAGATTGACCATCTCCTGAGCGACACAAGGCAAGAAGCAAAGACCAGAGGAAGGAATTAGTGAAGGAACTAAATGCAAAAGAAGGAAGGAGCTAGAGGTTGGAAGCTGCAAGACACGCAGTCATTCGAAACAGGATCAGCCAATAAAGCGTCCAGCGGTTTTCCGGTGTCATGCCGGGACCTTCAGCCTACATTGAAGAACGAAAAGGCCTGAAAGGGTTGGAAGGCATTCAGAGAATGAAAAGCTACATTTAATGATATGCACTTCAGTAAAAAACCATTTGTCCCCGTGCTTGTACGAGAAAATTGTTGGCGATCGTATAGAAGTGTCATATATTTGAAACGTCTGAAGGCCCGGAAAATTCAAAGAAGCTTGGCTGCAAGGAAGAAGCCCCCTCGGCGACTGGTTAGACTGGTGTTTTTCCTTGTCTGCCAGGATACTCCCAAATCTCACGAAGCCAGAGGTTTCCAAGTACCGTACAGGTTTCCAATGAAGTTCGCAACGCTGATCGAATGTACGAGGTTTGAATGTGGACAGCAGGATTACGAAGAAGCCGTAAATTTCTGAAACCATGAAGAGGGAGAAGTGTGATGTCATGTTGTCTGTGAAGCGCCTGAATGTTAATTGTAGCAGTCGTGAAACACGTGGTGACCACCGTTTCTGTGTCGGTACGGATGTCCCGCATGGCAAAAAGATCGAGAGTACGTTGGTGTAGGGATTGTAGTGCTCAAAAGGTGGCAGCCTTGCATACAAGAAATTAGGGACTAATCCTGTGAAAATTTGTGTTAAAAACGTCAACGATACGCAGAGGGTTCTAGTGAGCTTTTGTTGAAGACTGCACCATCGGTCTGCGATATCCAACGGAAACGGACGCTCTGGGGGCGAACATGTTCTGTTAGAGGCAGGGACTACCTTGAACAAGTAGATGAAAAGACCCGTGAGACTCGCCACCTGTTCATGGATTTCTGCCGATCGAACTCCTTCGTAGTTTTAATCACACAGTTTTATAAGATGATGAGCCCCTGTTTAAGCAAGCTACATATCGAGAAGTATCCCCACATTAGAGAGATTCGTTCGGCAGAGAAACATGCCCAACTGATTTCTGGTTAATGTAGGATTGTTACAAACATTGTTGCAGGAATGTACAAAGACGATCTGATCTTTGCCTGCTTTCTGACCACTACCCGTTAGATGCCTTTTTCCAACTGCACCTCGGTACAATGCCCGCGCAGACGCACGCAAGTGTAGTCAGATACCAGAAGCCCTCAACGACCCAGTTTTCAGCAGCAGACAAGCAGCGCAGGCTTGTTCAGCTAAGAGTACGCGACATTCAGCGAAGAAACGTCACCCATCTAGCCAGATCTGGACCTTATAGAGGAGAGTGGTTAAAGGAGACTTAAAAGAATCAGCCACACATATATATATATATATATATGTGTGTGTGTGTGTGTGTGTGTGTGTTGATGCGGTGTCCACACCCAACTCAACCGCAACAAAAAACATGAGCCGCACGTAAGAAAATAAACGCAACAAGATAGTCAAACCAAGGCGCACCAAAGCCGGACCGCACCTAAAAAAAAGAAAGCCCACCTAGAAGAAAAAAAAACCGCCAGTCCAAGCCAACCAAGCCACACCAAGCCACACCAAGCCGCACCAAAGCCGCGCGCATCTGGAAATAGCAAAAGCACGAGAAACTATGGCCAAGCCGAGCCAAGCCGCACCAAAGCCGATTCGCGCTTAAGGAACAAACTCTCCAGCTACATATAAATAGATAAATAAACATATATATATATATATATCTCATATACATGCATACATACATAAATACATACATACACACATACATACATACATACATACATACATACATACATACATACATACATACAAAAACACACGCACACACACAGCCGCAGTCATGTTGACAATTCCTGTAGATTGAGTAGGATTGAGCTTTCCTTATACAGCCTTTTGTGCGACAGTATTGCATGCGAAAGCCTGCGAAGCTTGAACTAGAGACGCTGACCCACGCTTCCAAGCCATGACATCGCCTTTGGGGCCTTCGGCGCCCTGGTCGGCACGTGCCCGAGACTTTAAGATGCAGGAGACGACGAAGATGAGAAGAGAAGTGCAGTCGCCTGCAGGTCATGGGCCTCGCTACGTTGCTGGGCATGCCTCGGCCCGTATGTTCCCTCTCTTTCTTCAGGGGCCAAGAGTGTCTTTGAGTTGAGGCTTTGGGTGGATTGGGTCTTCGACACCGGTGGCTCGATCCAAGAGGCAACGAAGAGACCCTCCTGCCTTAGGCCTCCTTCGTGCCGCCCTTGTCTCTTGCAGCCAAGCCGGAAGGCCAAGGTTTACTACTGCGCCCTCCTGCCACTTCCTTAGGGTGCCAAGGGCCGCCAGTGCTGTCTTTTCCTTTCTAGCAGCACTTTTTCTTCGTGCAGTCCATCCACTTGAACTGACTGGGCCCTGCCTTGGAAAAATTCCCGATGCCATGCTCATCCATGTTCCCTCTGGCCAATTCGAGGCCGACGCTCTTTTCGTTCCCACAGTGCCTGCGCATCCTGACGCTTGGCAGTTTGGCGCGGAGGGTCGTTGAGGCGAGTTCTGAAGATGCCGTCTGAGGATGCCGGTGGCCTTCTCTGGGGTCCACATCCTGGCGAACCTGCAAGGGAGCCAAGAGAAAATTTGAAAAGAGAGGATCCCAAGCAGGGAGGATTCAGCATCAGGGTTGCAAACGCCAAGGGACGGAGGCCACTCTTGTCAGACTCGCTCAGAGGTCAGAGCCCTCTGGCGCCAGAGTGGCTCACTTCGCCACCTGTGCTGTCGCTGGCCCGGAGCAGCTCTTGGTATCAGTAGCTGTCGAGGGACTGCGCCCCTGGCAAATGTTCCAGCAACAATGCCATGCCTGATTTCAGACTTGGTCGGTCTCCTCTACAGGATGCTACTCGTAAGCCCAGTGAGGACGATGCTTGTACAAACCCCTCAAGGACCTCGTTCTCCCCAAGTCCTCAAGGCGCTCCTACAAGTTCCTGTGTTTAAATTTCCGGAGCGACCTGGAGTGCGAGCAACTTCAACCCCCTCCCCCTCGCTCTCGCTCTCGCTCTCGCTCTCGCTCTCGCTCTCTCTCTCTCTATCTTTTCCGCTGTTCTCCTACATTAATATTCCTATTATGAATTTGTTTCTCTCTCTCTCTCTCTCTCCCTCTCTCTTGAACCAT